>JAQIWH010004685.1:0-16335 GCA_034695005.1 Cryptops parisi
CTATTTGCTTGTACTTGGTTATGGGTTTATTTTGCAGGTTAGATTAGGAAAACAAAACAAAATCATGCATTTAATACACTTCCTTGTTTTTCCTAACCTAACTTTCAAAATAAATCCATAACCAAGTCAATAAACCCGTAAACAAACAGCAACATCAGAAGGGCCGCGTTATAACTGGAAAGTATCTTTTTATATTGTCAAAGTGCAAAATTTGTCACTACTGTATATGAATTAAACCTAATTTATAGTTAAACTGTGGAAGACACAAACAACTCAGTTATTTTTTGTATATATTACTTTTAGTGCTAAAGCACTTTGTGGTTTAGCTCTCAGCAATGAATGAATGTTGCAAAGCAACATGAGTTTAAACACGGGGTTAAAACAATGAACGAATGTTGAGAAGCAACATCTAAAGACCTGGTCAAAACAAAACGAATGTTACGAAGCAACCTGAGCTGGTAACTTAATTATTTACCATTTTGGTATAGTATGTTATATGATAGTACCATAGTCAACAAGTAATAGTACTATTACTTGTTGGCTATGATAGTACAGTGTAGCCTCATATATAGCTGGTATAGTCAGTGTGACGTCAGTATCACGTATCGACGTACAATACTAGTACACAAAAAAACTTTAGCACAATCCGTAAAAGTACACTGTAGCAGAAATTCAAACTATAAGCTCACAAAGTGTTATTTTATGAAAAATATGTATTGAACAAAAAGATTTGATTCAAATTGTTTAATTCAAAACTTTTCATGAAATCAAGCAGATCTCAGTGAGATAAGCACGTTTGCATGTCAAGTTCTGCATAACAAAGTGAATTTAGATCAAATTGTTTAATTTCAAAACTGTTCATTGTACTTCTAATATGTAATATTAATTGACAGGAAACCTTTTGACTATACACTATAGTACTTTTGGTTTTATACGTTCTTAATTTTTTTGTACTCTCAGCTTGACGCTTAGTATTCGTTATAATTATTCAGCAGTAATGCACTCTAGTGGATCCAAAACTAAGCTGTGACTGGTTAGTGGTATAATTAGGTGTTTTTTTAATTAAAGGCAATGAACGGATTTTTAATGAAACATCGTGTTATATTGCGTAAAACTAAGTACAGTTGTGTTCGGTCGATTTGCTAAACACAAAAGTGTGGTTTACAAAGTTCAACAAAACCACTCTGAACATTCCCCATTGGAATTGTAAGTATAGTACATTGTGTAAACAATATGACACTGTTGCAATGACATACTGTGCATGTATAATTTTTTTTTAAAGAGTGGTATAATTCCTTTGGGCATCAATGGCAGTATGTGTGTAGGCGTGAACTTGTTGCTTACCTTGAAACCAGCAGGATTTTTATATTCATGACCAAGGGGTGAAAATTGAACTGAATGACTGTGTCATGTTGTTTAAATGCGTGAAGGTCGGGAGTATCAAAGTGGCAAGAAAAATTTCATTCTTTAGAAAGCATAAATCATGGTCAAGATGGAGATTATTATTTTATTTTTATTTTTTAATATCTTTATTTTCGTGGAACATAAATTAAGCCATAAAGTTCCAGCTAAAATTCACAAGAGTATCCAAGGCTTGAAGATTTTATTATTGTTTGTCATAAACTCTTGGAAGGAATTTTCCAAAGATGACGTTTGTTAAGAATGAGTTTGTTAAGCTCAAGTAATATAAAGTTCTGGATAACAGAGTTTAATTGTAAGGTTTTTAAAGTAATTCCACGGATTAGTAAATTATACTGTAATTAAGCTATAATACTAAACAGTGAATTAAATGCGGTTTTGTGAAAGTCCCAATTTTGAGTGTTTTTCGGGTTATTTGGCATTGTCTTGTTGTTGTTGTTGTTGTAGAGACATGATGACTGATAGTGACATTTGACCTGAAAATAATTAATTACTCCATGGCAATTCAAAAAACTGGATAAAAGATAACATTTTTTAATCAACCTTGCTCTAAAAAAAATTGTGATTAATAATTAGTGACACCGTGAATATTGAGGTAAAAACGTGGACTTTCATGTTCCAAATTTCAGTATGAGTTGTGTGATTTCTGTTATTGAGAGAATATCTCATTATTTTGAACTGTGTATGAAACGGTTGACCAATCTTAATGGACAAATCGTGCTGAATTTTACGCTTGATGTGTTATCATTTGGTTGTTCACGTTGATTCATTTTTATTTTATGATTTTGATTATGAATACAATTGGGCTACCTCCAATTTAGAAGTTTCAATCTAAAGAAGTTTTTCATTATTTTTTTTTGCATGTTAACATTACTGTAATTTTATTTTAATGGAATTGACAACAAAAAAATTAAACTATCTAAAACCAATAAAAAATGATGGGAACTGTAGTTACTTCAAAAAATACATTTAATCGAAAAATTCCTTTATCCATTCAATCGTGATCTAAATACAGTATCAGTTTTGGACACTGTAGCCACGTAAATATCTCTAGAAACCAATGTGTTGCGTTGGCAATGTCGTGTTACACCATGTGTTACGTCAGATAAAGTGTGTGTAAAACTGGAATAAAAATTAAAAATATTTCACTGTAGATTGATGGAAGTGCCATAAAAGGGTGTCAAGTGACGTTTTTATAATTTCTAGGAAAACGCGTTTAAAGTTCTGAACTCGCCTTGCTGTCTATGTGCTATTTCACACTTCTTGCACATACTGTTGTTTTATTCAAAAGTAAGCACCAGGAAGAATTGCACTTGAAACATTCGAAAATGCTTCTGGATCACTTTTGACAAAAATAATACTTGATACTCAGGCCCAATTCAATTTCATTTTCTATAAACTGGTAGTTATGAATTTTGTTATCTACATGAACGTCATTATTCTTTATGTACATATTGTATGCTGTACTGTAATTATGAACAAATATATAGTATACTGTAATTATGAATACTACATTTCGATGACAGATGGCAGTACTCTAATCTATTATGTCATGGTAAAACAAATGTCGTGACTTATGTGATGTTGATTATATAAGTTTAAACCCTATACACAGTATTGTGTACATTTATGTGTTTGTACACAGTATGTATATTGTATGTGTATATACTGCATGTTTATAGGCAATGCACATGTACAGGATGTCTCGAGTGGTGTCTGGTACCATAGAAAAAATATACAAGAAACTCACCAGACATATCTATTTAATTTATCCAATTCAATATAGAAATTTACTCAATTTAATTTATCAATTATCAGTTTGTTTATCAGTTAGAATACATGTTCAAAATGACATCAATTTGCTTTAATACAGTTTCGAACGCGTTCAACGCAAGACCTTTGTACTTTCTAAGCAATAATGTAACAATTTGAAAAATATAACACATTAACAAACCAATGCTAAACGAAAATAATACATACATATCTTATGGAACCAGACTTTTTTGGACACCCGGTACATTAACATGCATTAAACACTCGTTTATCCGCCAAATTCCGTTTTATCTGAATCAGGTAAAATGTCATTTCAGTATAAAAGTCACTGATATTATCGATGGTTATGAATAATTTATCAAAGAAACGATTGTAAGTTAAGTGTATAATAATATACACTGTATATACAGATTGTTCATTAAATGTTCACGTTTTTTTTTAACTTGTACAACGTTGTTGATTTTGAAATACCAAACCGGACATATAGATTGATATTCCGGATTATCCGAAATAGGCTTTGTCTCACCATCACTTTCGGATAATCGGAGTTTGTAGTGAATAGCTGTGGATTTTAAAACACCTTGAAGTTCTGGATGGAAAGGGAGTTATGTCAGCATTGAAGCGCATTAAACGAAGTTGATAGTGTTTGCAGTATAAAACAAACGAGTAAAAAGTTACACCGAAAGATAAACATTCATTTCACTTCGTCATTCGTTTCCTATTTAATTTTGAACAAGAAAAAGAACAAACCACATTATGTAACGTAACTTATAAGAACCACCTTTCTCTTAACAGCATTAAAATGTCAAACCAAGTTAGTTCGGTTAACAATGATGCCCCCCCCCTTTTTTTTGATAACATTTCAACAGAATCGTTCTCTTTCAACTCGGTGACCTTCGCGAAAGATGAATGTCTTTATTTGATAAGATTAATCCAGAAAATATCACTTGACTGGATAAAACTTTAATAAGCAAGGAGGCGCTCGAGATGCATAACCAAATTACAGCTAAAAATGAAAAGGAAAATTTTAAAAACTCCATTTTTTTTTTTTGGGTAGTGTGCGAGTGAATAAAAAATTGTTTTCTTGAGATCAACATAATGTTACGTTTCGGAAAATTTATTAACAAAAAATAAATTATAAATTAACGTGTATCTGTATATTTATAGGTGTAGAGTGTGTAAGCCATCTTTGAAGTTTTTGGAGCGTGATTCAATTTCACATGTTTTCCTTTACTTTCAATAATTACACATGTTTTATCCTAAAAATATAGCTTTACAACTGAAATAAGGTGGAGTTGGATGGTTCAAATTATTAGGATTTAATTTTATTTTTTTTTAAATGTTGCACATTTTTATAGTATACCAGTGTCGTAATGGTGTAAGTCGTAAGGAATTTTAGCACCACGCCACTTAACGTCTTTCATAATAACAGTTGATTGTTATACACTATGAAGTTGTGTATGCATTTTAAATGATGTTTTGGAAGAAAAAAAGTAAAGGGTGAAATTTTAATTTTAAAAATGTGGAATTACACGTAGTACACTACACTACAAACTCGATTGTCCGAATGGGATGGGACTAACTCTTATTTCGGATAAACTGAAAATTTCGATAATCCGACATTTCAATGTATGCACTCAGTTTGGTTTTAAACGAGTACATTAAAAGTGCTTACTCTGTCATATACGGATATACTGTATATGTATAACTACATACAAATGCAAAGAATCCATTATTTTATTTCTGCATGTTTCGATTTATGCGAATTAAAATTTAAGCAATCTTTCAGTAATTCGATTTTCAATTTGTGTGTTTTGAGTAATTCCATTTTCGATTAATTTTGATTAATGCGAATTTCGATTTATGCGATCGTTGAGTAATTCGATATTTGATTAATTTCATTTTTGATTTCTGCAACTTTTGATTCAGTATTTATGTGTGTTATATGCGATTTTTTTTACATTGAAATTATGCGGGTTTTTATTTATTCGAAGGACTTATGCGGTTCTCGTTTTATACGTTTTTTGGTTCATTGGACTATTCAGTATATTCTCATAAACGACTGTAGATGGTAGAATACGTTCAATTCCCAGGTCACTCACTCACAAACTCACAAGTAAAGCCGATATATAAAGACTATAAAAAGCTAACGTTGTAAAAGTTAAAAAACGTTAAATGCATAATATGTTTTTATAGTTTCAACTTACAATTATTTGTTTGATAAATATATCTATAGTTATGGACAAAGTCAATGATTTTTTCAATAATGTATTGATTTTTATATTGAAACGACATATTTTACCGAATTAGGATGAACCGGAATTTCGGATTATCGCGATTCGAGTTTTTAATGTACTTGTGTAATAAAATTAGAATTTTAAAATTGAAATTTCCTTAGTATTTTATGTAATGTTACAAATTTGGACTTGCTAGAGAATTTAGATTTGATTTACGTATTTCTACATCATCATGAATTTTGTGTTAAAGCTTATTAAAATGAGCGTTTTAAACTTTAATTTGGACACAGATTGCTCATTATTATGTGATGGCACGTAATTTGACATCACACATGATGCCGAAAAAGTTTTTTTTTTTAAGATTAACATGAATATTTACTTAAATGCGTGAAACATATTTTATGGTTAGTGCTGTTGTAAATATTTATTGTTTTCTAAAATTATTTTAAAATAACACCCGCATAAAACTACCCACACCTATATTATTATTCATATTTGTACTTTGTAGGTTATTTGCTTAAATATCGTCAAATGTTGAGGTTTTGTTTTAGATAGGTATAAAAATGTGATTTGCTAGTCACGTATGGACTATGTTGATGTTCTTTTGGAGAACGAGACAATGTACAGTATATACAGCACATGTATATACTCATACATAACTTATACATACACCCAGGGCCGAGCAGAGGGTAGGCCAGTGATGCCATTTGGCATGGGCCTACGATTTTAGAGGGGCCTACTTTTGCTGGTCAACGAAATAAAATATTATTTATTCATATAAATTTATTCATATAAATAATACTTCACATGTCAAAAACACACAACATATGTATTTAGCATTAATTACAAAAATACTTAAATGGGCAGTTTGAAATGGGGCCTACATTTTCTAGCTGGCCTGGGCCTATTACTGGCTCTGCACGGCCCTGCATACACCTACATACATACATAATATGAATGTCTGTTATGTAGCATGCAGATTCACATTTGTACATTATGTACAATGTCCATGATGTATATTTGAACTTGTACCAAATATGTAAATTAGTACAAATAAATGCATACTCAGTATGCATTTATTTGGCATACTCAGTATGCCATACTGTATACAAAGTGTTCCTGAAAGGTCCAGTCAGATGCTACGCATCAAAACAAAGCAAAAAGTTCATACAAACATGGTTCCGGAAATGTAGACTCGTTTGCAATATCTACAGCAATAATGAGACAATTGCCCTATGCAATTATGTGATTTCACCCTGTGTTATCTCAGAAGGGAAGCATTTCCGGACTCATGTTTATATGGGTTGTTGTTTCGATGTATAGCATCTGTGGTTAAAATTTGACTTGATGTTGTAAGAACACCCTGTATACCGGTAATGTGATAGATACTTGTTATACTGTATGTATATCGGCTGTCCGTGTCTGGCCCTTGCCCAGGATGTAACTTTTCAGCTATTGTGTTCCATGTACATAAACAAGTACACTAAAATGTTTTTAAGTATACTCTTTAAATACTGTCATATACAGTTATACTGTATGTACATACATAAGACAAAAAAAATCCATTTCTGCGTGTTTTCAATTATGCGAAATAAAATGTATGCAATCTTTGAGTGATTCGATATTCGATTTATGCGTATTTTGAGTAATTCAGTCTTTTGCACGTTTCGATTGATGCGAATTTTGATTTATGCAAATTTAAATTTATGCGATCGTTGAGTAGTTCGATATTAGATTTTGAGTAATTTTATTTTTGATTTTTGCGAGTTGTAAGTAATTTTTTTTTTCGATTTCTGCAATTTTTGATTTATTTATTTATTTATTTATTTATATGTGCGATTTTTTTTACATTGGACTTGTTTGGTTTCTTACTTATCCGAAGGACTTTATTCGGTTCTCGTTTCATGTGGTTGACACGTTTCTTATGCCAAATCTTACTGTTAGCATAGAAGTTTTTGGTACATTGGACTTTCCTTTCAATAAATGTGTAAGTGTGTGTCGATTTGGAATGTTCGGAATGTGTATTCGCGTTGAGAATGTAGTAGGGTCGGCCTTTTTCCTTCTTTCCCTTTCCCTCTACACCACATGTGGTGTAGGGGTAAAGATTAGGATCACTCACACCAACTCTCACTAAGACACTCCCTTAGGTAGCAGTAAGACGGGTGAAGAAAACGACCAAGCAAAAAGAAGCAGCCTGTTTTAGGACAGCTACCTTAAATTATAACGACTATTGCGAAGCAATATGAGTTTAATTAACAAATACCCGTAACGATTGTTGCGAAGCAACATGAGTTAAAACGATATAAAATAACGAAATAAAACAAAAATAAAAACTTTCTCGTCATTTTGACGGGCGGTATACTATTTATTTTATTTAATTTTATTTACTCGAGCTTCATCTCATAGGGACATACAATAAACATCACATAGGTAATCAACAGAATTAAACATGTAACAAAAATAAACAATCAAGGCTTAAAAAATAAATTCAACAATATTCTTTACTATATTCTAATAAACCACTGTAGATAGTAGTTTATTAGAACTCATTCACTCACTCACAAGTGAAGCTAATATAAAAAGTATAAAAATAAATGTGTATGTGTATTATAATTTATAAAAAATATATATATTTTTTTGTATTTTTGTGCTGTACTTGTTTCGTTTTTTGTTGTATGTTTCTGCGTTGGTACTTTGTGTTTCTTTCATATCTTTTTTGGTATTATATGGTGGCTTTGGCATTTTCAATTTCATTACAATTTGAGTGAGCCAACAGAGCTCACGTTCTGGGTGTTTTGGACGAAGTCATGCACGCTTTGGCAATCGTGGTTGTCCGGTAGCCCAAGAAAAACAAAGTGGAAAGAGACATGGTAGAGAAAAATATAAAGAGGTTCACGCTTGGCAAAGTACAATCATTCACGGCTTTATGCCATCTGACAGTGTTTCTTGCCTTCGCAAGCTATTGGTGCACTTGGTCCAATCCACGGCCACCAGTATATTGTCTGTTGAAAAGGCAGGCCGGTAGTGTGCCAAGGACGGTAACGCGGGTTACATCACATCGAAAAAACACTCCAGGATAATCTTTTGGACTCGCGGTTTTGTTATTAGTTTTATTATTGTTATAGCCGCATCAAAAGAAAGCAATAATTTCCATGTGGGAGAGAGGATGTCGCTATCCGCAGAACGGTATCTATCACCTGATTGGATTCGCATCCAAATTGCAGCGTGTTTACCGTGAATACCATCATCACCGGATACCAACAGGGCAGATGGCTCACGTTTCCTGCTGTGGAGTTGATAGTTGTTATATTATTGCTCGTGTTGTTGGTGTTTGGCAATACTTGAGATAAGGTTATCGTTGCCAGACGATATATAGTCGTGTGTGTCTCTCGTAGTGCGAGGTTGTTTAAATGTTTCATTAACTCACATTCTGGAGCGTGTATCGCAGAATTTGTTGTTTTGGTGCAAAAAAAAAATTTTTTTCTGGGTCGTGGAAAGTGTTGTTTTGCAAAGCATCTGTAACAGCTGTGTGGTGGAAAATACGTGTGGATTAGCAACCTGTTGCGGTTTTTCGATGTTCGGATCGAAGTCTGACTGAGTGTATAATTTTTTGTTTTATATATATATTTTTTTGTAACTTGTGTCCTGCACCAATATGATGTGCTCAGGATGTCATGATTCTGTGATTCACTTTCGCGTGTGTCCACTGGGCGAAGTGAACAACAACAGGTGTTTTGAGATAGCCAAAACGTTGCCACCGACACCTGTGAAAAATTCCGTAAGTTGATTTTGTTGTAGTCGTGGTTATTATCGATGAATCGTAGTAACGTTTATGTAGTACAGTTTTTTTTCAGAACAATTTTTTTTTTTGAACGACTGTGATTTTGTGTTAATGAGGCACCTGAGTTATTGTGGAGCGGAAAAATGTTAGGGAAAACTGAGCTGTGTTCTAATATCTAATGTAATACAGATGTAATGGGAAAAGTGTAACCATCGTTTCCTCGCTTATACGTGTATATGGTATAAAATGGTGTCTAAATTCGATATGAAGTTGATTTTTATGTACTGTATATTCAACAGTAGTTACACGAAAAATTCAAATTTTATGCAGGCTATATATTATTGTGTGTGAATGTTAGGAGATAAATTCTAACATACACAATATGCAGGGTGATTCTCTCGCTAGGAAACTGCTAAATGTTTAAGAAATGTTTGGGTTTCCTAACGAGAGAATCGCCCTATACAAATGATGGTGCGCTCTGTTCAATATAAAAGTTGTGGTTCGATATACAGTATGAGTACTGCTATACAAATTCATACAGTATACGTACTGTGCACGTACAACAAGTATTTGTATACATATTATTGATATAGTGTATGTAATGTACAAGCATATATTGATCATTACATGATGTAGAATACTGTTGAGTATATTTCTAATTTAGAACAGGTGTTGTCAGATTTGATATATGTAGAGAATTCTATTTTTATTGCGAATGAAATGGAGTTCGTTCGCAATAAACATGGTATAATACGATACTAGATATCAGATTTTCGAATGATAAATCATATTTAGTATATACTATTAGTGTCTAAATTTAAACATGTATTGTATAGTTGTGTCACTGTATTGTTTATGTTCTTTTATCGAATTGCCAGTAACTGAGATGGTATACTGATGTGTGAATCATATTTGGAGTATTTATAGCCTTTTTATAACTGTGTATACAGTAATAAACTAATGGGTATGTTTACAGCTTACCGGTATATGAAGGACTTTTGGCAGCAACATAATGATAAGCCACATTTTAAAAAAAAAAATTGTTCAGGAGAGTAGTTTATCTGGTGAGAAACTCCATAGCTGGAATACTATGCCATACTGAGAAACAAGGTGATTTTTCATATTATTTCCTGAAAAATTCAGAAAGTGGTAAAGTAACAAGCTAGAAACAGTACTGAGGGGACAGATTGATGTAAACTTTTGATGTAGACTTTTCCGAAAATGTAATTTTTGGAAAAAGTGTGGCTTAGAATTATATTGCCCGGAGCCCTTCAATTCATCGTCAATTTTGAGCAGAAGGTCAATTTTTGTACTGTATATACAGTATATGAAAGAGACATACTAATTAAATCTTGTTTGCATGTCGTACAGTTTCACATTCTCCTTTTTTTTTATATTATATAACGCGAAGCGCATTTGTTCCACTATGTGTGATCTTGAACTTGAGGTACATTCTCATCGTTTTTTTTTTATATAACATGATTATTGCACTGTTGAGTCCATTGTTGTTTTTTTTTTACATTTTATCTGCCTTAAATGTCACGTAATTAGCTTTAATTCTTTGTTTACAATTTGATGTTATACTTCATATATATTAAAAACCAAGTCTCACAGGTATTGCTTTTAATTCAATAAGTACTGTACATCATAGGTCATGATGGTTCGTTCCTTTACTTTGCTTTTATTAAATGAATTTCGAAAGGTATATAAAGATATAAATGACAATTTGATGGCACAATATCTGATTAACATTACAATGAATTAACAAAATACATTTTTTGTGAATTTCCGTAATGTAATACTACTGATTCATAGCGATCACTTTGTAAGATAATGATGTGTACCATAATACCTTGTTTATATAACCATAAGTAATGTATTGGTTCCAAATGCGGTTATAATAACATCGGAATCCATGAAAATTATAATCGTTTTCATCCTTATGTTATTGGATCATTATGTATATTTTGGGTTTCCATTATTATCATCATCATCTTCCTACGAGTATATAGATAATTACAGCAATCAAAATACCTACAAGGTCTTGGCATTATACTGTATCTATCTCCACCCACATCCAATGTGGGATGCTGGTAGAAATTAAATGCTCTACATATTACATAATGGAAATTTGATAACCAACCCCTTACTTAATGTTATCACTAATACACAGAAAAATTATGTTGTAAATGTTAGCTAAAGCGTGTTTTTTTTTCTTCTCAAAATTATAACCTTTGCAACAAGGGTTATAGTTTTCATGGTAGTTAACAACTGTTTAATCATTCCAGTTTGAGGTTTTGAAATAACAGTAATTTATTATTTTTTGTTTAATCATGATGATTGGGTTCGTTTTTATCATAATTGTGATGAATTTGTATTACTTCTTTTTTCCCATAATGGCAAACTTGGCCTCTTAACCCTTATTTGATCTAAATGATCTCATTGAGGTTTTGATTTCATGATGAGACCGAATTAGGTTCATTTTTAATAAACCTCCCCCATCTTCCGTAATAAGCTTGTATTGTTAGTTAGACATAATGCATGCTTGTATTGTTAGTTAGACATTGTTAGTTTAGATAGACATAACAAACTCTTGATTAACCGACATCCTGCAATCTCAGGAAACCGGCATCTATTTCAGTTTGAATTTGGCGCCAAAAAAGTATTATATACATTAGTTTTTCTAATAAACTAACTGCATGCTCGTCAAAACTGACGGGAGGCAATCGATTCAGTTTATTGATTTAACTCATGTTGCTTCGCAATATTAGAGATAGTGTTTTATGTTTATTACATCTCATAAGTTACTGCTTATGTTTGTGTTGGTAGCACAAGGTAGCACTTTTATTACTTTACGTTATGGTTACATTAGTGTTTTTAGTTGTTGTTATGGAAACATTTTGGCAATGAAAGAGGCATAGAGAGAGAGAGAGACGTTTGGCTTTTATATTGTTTAATTTTTTCTTTGTATTCAGCTTGATTTGTTAGTGTAGGTACGGTAAACTCTCGGTTATCCGGAATTGTGCAATTCAATTTTGATTTGAATTTGGCGCCAAAAATTAGTGTGTACATATGTTTTTCTAATAAGTTTTCTCCATAATCAGCCTGTTTTGTAATAATTTTTAGTTTCTTATAATTTTTAATATTTAGTTCCTCGGACTGGGTTAATAAATAACAATAACAACAAAACAAGCGTAACCACATGCAGTAAACTCTGTTATCCGGAATTGTGAAATTCTCATTTAACCTGCATCCATTTCAATTTGAGCTTGATGCAAAGTAGATTGTACAGTATATTTGTAGTACATATTTGTAGTAGATTGTATAGTATATTTATCGATGCTGAAAATTTCAACTATAGCAGTTAGCAGATATTGATAGATAGTGTATGTGTTTAGTTATACAGGCAGTCGTTCATTTATGCGAGGATTAAGTGAAAAAACTCAACATTAATCGAAAATTGCACATGGTAACATTTACAAAAAACGGAAAAACTAATTCGATATTTGTAGTGAAAGAGCCTGTATTAGCGCCACATGTGGCATACACAATGTGGCAGTGAAAGGACAAGAAACGTTCATGCACTCGTGCACCATGAAACACAGAATCGCATAATAATGAACCATGGAGAGTTAAAAGTTGGGAATGAATCAACGATTTTATATCGCATTTCAACTAGAGAAGATTTTTCTTGGTGCATAACAATGAAATCGCATAAATCGAGCACTCATTTGTACTTTAAGCAAATTATTTTTCACAGTCATAAAAAAAAATTGTTTCTAGCACGTCTTGCTATTCTTATCTCGCAGGTGATGTTATCGTTGTAAAATTTATGGTTGAGACTTGTACTAATACTGTACACGTTGTAACCTATAAAATGGTCAATTTCCGTTGATTTTGCAATGCATGGCTATTAATGGTTTATTAATCCCATTCCATTACAAAAGTGTTTTCAAACCGCCAATAGTTGATTATCAGATTGTTTTGTTGCGTGTCACTCACCTTCTAACTTGACACTTGGCTGTCTTTTTCTTTATTTTCATTTTCCCTGACAGGTCTCTATCCTTTTCGTACTTCACTGGTTGAGCATTAAATGGCCTCCTTTTTTTTTCCTTTTATTTGTGATGTACTTGAGGTGTTGCGAATTGGTACAACTACCTTTCAGCCGATCTTTACTCTCTTATATAAGTTTTTAATTTTAGTAATTAAAGTTCGAAGCATTGTAGCGTGATTAAATTGAAAGGGGGTAAAAAAAATTTAATTGGCTGCTTGCTGTAGGAAGTTTTTCATTTTTGTTTTAAGTTTGCTTCATTTAAAAGTTGTAGTCAAAGAAAATCAAGATTAGAAGTTCAAGAGTTTGGAAAAGTGATATAAGGTTTTATTTTATCATATAAAATTGGGTATGGGTATTTGATTTTGTTGCGGAAGCGAATTGATGAGATAAAAACTATAGTTTGGTATGAAATAAGTGTTACGGGGAAGATGATAAAAATTGCGTTTTGTTTTTGTTTTGTTTTTACAAGTTGACTTGTGGAACTTTCTGAATGTTCATTTAGCAAATATATTAGGTTCATCAAACAAAGAAGGGCTTCGGGCAATATAATGATAAGTCACATTTTTGAAATATGTGGCTCATCAACACGTTTGTTGATGTGTTGATAATCAACACTGAATCGACACGACATTGAAATTGTTCAAGAGAGCTGTTTTTATGGTGAGATACTCCATAGAGTACCATACTGAGCAACAAGGTGATTCTTTATATTATTCTGCCATATTCTGGAAAATCCAGCACAGAAAGTGATAAAGTAACAAGTTAAAAACAGTAAGCTGAGGGATGCTGTTGATCTTAAAATGTCATTTTTGGAGAAAAAAAAAGTGTGGCTTATCACTATATTGCTCGGAGCAAATAGATTATATAGTCTTCATTATGCGTTTTACTATGTAGCTACCAGATAAATCTGTACTGGCATTTATAGGTGAAAATATCATGTATGGAGAAAGTAAAGTCACCTAGTAGGATATAAACTAAACGCTGTGTGGGCAGTTTAAATTGAACTTCAAATGATACTTACCATTTGGTTGTTTAATAAAATTTTGAATTTGAAATGAAAATTTGAACCACATTTTTTCAAGTGTGTATATACTTGTATACTTAAAATGGTGGCTAACAAAATCGTGGATAATGAAGGATAGTTGAAGGACCTGGTGTAAAAATGGTGTCAAGTAAAATTTCCACAATTTCGAGGAAATCGCGGATCTGAACTTGTATTGCTGTCTATGGGCTACTCTTCATACTTTTTACAAATAGCTTTGCCCATATGTTTGTTTTGCCCAAAATTATGAGTTCGGAAAGTAGAATTACACTTGCACCTAACACATTTGAAAATGCTTCCAGCCCGTTTTTGACAATACAAATATAATACAAATTTTGCTCGTTAAGTAACATACAAAGATGTTACTTAACACCTTTTTACACCAAGCTCTTTAATTGTACTCATATTTATGAACTTGCGATGTTGAAGATGAAAATAGTCGAGCTAAGCTGTTTTGTACTTTGGATTGGTATATGCATCTGTTTTTGTGAGCATTTATACAAACTGTATATATAAGCTGAAAATGAATATTTCATTAGAATTATACAAGTTAGTGTAGTGTAAATGTTACTACAGGTGTTTGTTGGTGAATATCGCTCCAGTCGGTTTTGCATGGATGTCAAAACGAAGACTGATAATTAGAATTTTCAGTTATACAGTTACTGCAGTCGGATACATTGCTTGACATTTAAGTTTACAAGTTTAGAAACCATTTATTAATGTAAATTTTTTTCTCCTTTGTACTTGTAGCACCAGAATTCCAACTCACACGGCGACAAAGTCAATGGCGAGAATGGAGGAAAGAAATCTCGTTTTATTCCCGTCACTTCACTGGAAGATGTTCAAGCTATCCGAGCAGCCGAGTTTCACCCGTATGGAAAGTTGTACGCTATTGGCTCCAACTCCAAGACATTGCGAATTTGTGCTTATCCCACGATGAATGATTTGAGGTACAGTAAGAACACTGCTTTTGATCGAGAAATTGTTTTGACAAACCCATCATATATATATGTCGCAACAAAAAACAAGAAAAAATATCTTATATATATATACTGATTTAATAAAGTTGTATTTTGTTGTTCATTTAGAGAGGATCATGTTACTTACCAGCCCACTGTTCTCTTTAAGCGAACAAAGCACCACAAAGGTTCCATCTACTGTTTGGCATGGAATGCAACGGGCGATCTCATCGCCACTGGTTCGAATGATAAAACAGTCAAGCTAATGCGATTCAATTCTGAAACCTGCAACATGGAAGGTCGGTAGTTATAGCATACCTATGTATATCATGCTATGTATTGCTAACCATTTTAGGCTTCCACTAGTAATTTGCAGATGCGAATTTGAGAACTGTTTCCTTATCATTGCAGGTGAAGATGTGGAACTTACGATGCACGATGGAACCGTGAGAGATGTTTGCTTCATTGAAGATCTGAACAACAAGTCGAGTTTGTTGATCAGCGGTGGGGCTGGTGATTGCAAGATATATGTGACGGACTGTGTGACTGGCACTCCCTTTCAAGCTTTGTCTGGACATTCGGGTAACCTATAGTGTTGTCTTTTAGAAATTAACGTTTTGCACGGAATTTTACATGTGCGAGTTAACTGATAGCTGGGAGACTCCAACGTCATTGACTTGAATTTGCTTGTAATTTTTGGTTGAGTTTTTAT
Organism: Cryptops parisi; assembly: GCA_034695005.1. Taxonomy (NCBI): domain Eukaryota; kingdom Metazoa; phylum Arthropoda; class Chilopoda; order Scolopendromorpha; family Cryptopidae; genus Cryptops; species Cryptops parisi. Next base: position 15,978 of record JAQIWH010004685.1, read on the forward strand.
CAACGATGAAACTTAAACAGATGATGTTACATTACTTTTACTGTATATCTAACTCGTACATTAGTTTGAATGTATAGAAGAGTTAACTGTACAGGACTGTAGCACAAGTTGTTTTTTCAGGACATGAAACGTAACACTGTCTATGTCAAAAATGATGTTTTTCTTCAATTTTTATGATTGGCCATATCTATCATTAATTTTGGCTATATCTGGCCAAATCTGGCATATATGGCCATACCATAATTTTGTCATATTGGCAATATCGACAATGCCTGCTCACCGTGAGGACAGTGTGAGCACATGCTCATCTCAGTGACTTTTTCAATGAATTAGTCACTGAGATGAGCGTGTGCTCCCA
>JAQIWH010004686.1:0-16334 GCA_034695005.1 Cryptops parisi
GTGATATTGGCCACTTCCCGATTTGGCTGGCCATTACCCACTTTGGCCAACTTCGGACTTTGGCAGTAACATATACAAAATAATGTACAAAAAGTCGTCGATTTATGTGAGTTCTTTCTAAATGTGTGATTTAATTATTATGCGAAGAGATTAATCTTTCAAAATGCCCATTTTACGCAAGAAAATATCTCCAATATGAGATTCTGTCTGGAGATGCACAGATGTGGAACATTATACCTTCCTATCAGAATTTGTAAACCCCGAGTCGTGCAAATGCTGATCCTCACCCTGAAATTCCCTGCGGTAGTTTTGTCCATTTCAAACATTACATTACATTTTTTCTCCAGTTTTCACAGTTTTCAATTACTGCAAGCTTTTCGTGGAGCAAAACTCTCTCATAAACCGAAGCCTGCCTGGATAATGAAACATAGGCGTCAAATTTGGTATCATAACTTGTCGCCCATTGAGATGAAGAGTTCGTCAATGATTGCCGATCGAGTTCTACGTTGGCAATATTAACATTGCTTGGTGTTCGTTTAATATATAACAAAACAAATGCAAGATTTCTCAATTCTCATATTTTCGAAGAAAATGTACTATATGTCTCAGGTGTTAATTTTATAGACAAATCTATCACATGATAAGTGTAAATAAAACAATAAAATCTATGTGGGCTATGGTACATTATATTCATGAAATATGTGATATTAATGAACACATATGATTAATGACAAACTTACAAATATATCACCAGCAACCACCAGGGAGTCGTTGCTGGTTTTGACATTATAAATCATCAATGATCCGTCATTGTTTCGAAAGGTAAATTCATAGTCTACAAGACAGGCAAAAATCAAAAACGTGTATACGAAAATTCAGTACATTCCTGAAATATTTATCAAAATAGATTGCTATAAATTTACCAACAACACATCAATCTTGTTGAATTATGGTTTTACAAGTTTGTTACATAACAATAATAAATAATTTTTTAATAAAAACTACTTTTTTTTTTAATATTGCAAAATATATATTTTCTTAAATTGAACACAAATAAGAAGGTATCAGCAAATGTGTTCTATACAAGTTTATATACAAGAGAATGATTTCTTACCGCTTATCCATGTCCCGTTAAATCTCTTTGCAGTGAAATTATTTCCTAAGATATCATCTATGGTTATACGTTCACCTACAAATCGTGGACCTCCATCATCTAGTTTTGAAAGCAAAACATACACCACAAAATTACTAAACGTTTAAAAGCTAATGAAAGCTAACGTTCCAAAACTGATATATTGCTCAAGCAATTGAATATACAGGGTGCTTCATCTCAAGTATATCAGGGGAATATCTCGCTTAGTATGCAGATACGTCGATTATAGTCATATGAAATATGATCAGAACATCCGGGGATAATACAATAGTGTTATTCACTATTGTTTACACTTTTGTTTCTTTTATTTTCAACAATCCAAACGAAACATTGATGCAACGATAAACAGTAAAACGCCCCCTACCCATACAACAGCTTCCCTGCAAGTCAGCCATGCTATTTACAGAAATATTTTGTTAATAGTTATTCGCCATCTTTAAATTCGTGTTTAAATTCACCATTCAACAACTGAAATAACTCCACTAAATAGCTTGGGTGACTTGCAGAGAAGTTGTTGTAGGGGAAAGGATGCCTTCACTGTCCATTGGTTGCATCCATTTTTATTTCATTTGGATTGTTGAAAATAAAATAAACAAAAGTGAATTCTGACTAAATGGGCTCGTGGCTACAACTTTTTAAATATGACTTGGTAGCGGACTCATGATTTTCGTTGCAACAATGCTATTTCCGTAAAAATAATTTCAATGTCAAATGACGATAGCAGGCCTACTCTTGTATCGTCCCCCGACTGTTCTGATCATATTACATGCAACTATAATCGACGTATCAGCAATACTAAGCTAGATATTCTCCTGATACACTTGAGATAAAGAACTTTGTATACTGCTTCCAACATGTAAAATTACCAACAGTACTACCAGAAAACAATATTATGTACACACACTATATAGATACTCCCCTACCCATAATGTTGTGCTACAGTGCAGAATATAAGGACTAGACATTCGAAATTAGTTCAGACATAAAACAAACAAAACAATTTGCTAAAAAAACACACAAATAAAATAGCACAGCATTTTCATTTATTCACCATGACATTTTCACACGACCGGAAGCTTAATTCCGTATTTAAAACAACAAGGAAATCCGGTAAGTGAAATTCCTGGAAACATATGCAGTACAAGCAAAGTGGGAGTGGGCGGACAAAATGGCTGATAAACTGAACGTGTTATTCGAAATATACGTAAATGGTGTAAACTTATATTACCTGGAGTCATAAGAATCACAGCTGTCATGATAAGGCTGCAGACCGCAAGAATAACCAACAGGGCGATAAGTATGCCGCGCCAGTTACGCTGAGACGAACTGATGGTAACGAGCTCCTGGATGAAAAAAAATAAATAGGAATTGGTGTAGGTGAATAGTTTAGCCAGTTTTGTTTTTCACAATCGACAAACGGATTTAACTGGAACTGTTTTTTTTATTTTCTTATCATTTCCACTTTATTTCCTTCCTATCAAAAAGTTTTAAACTTGTATAATTTAATCAATAAAAGTAAATGACAAAATATATGTTGAGTGTAAAGGATGTTTCTATAAGAAGAATCGTGTGTGTGATGGATCACTTATTAAAGAAAAAAGGTAAGTTTAGTTTACTAAAAAATACTTGGAACATTTTGATCATTTAAAAAAGTCAATGCATCTGTATAATTGATAAGGGCTTGACTATATTAAATGTTCAAATCATCGACACAATACTTTGTCACATTAACGGAATATCGTATTAATGATCAAAATTGCGAATCGGCATAAAATGTGTTTGCTGAGAATTGCCCCTAGAGAAGAATTACATGCACCTTACAAATTACATTTGATTCATTTAGAATTCAAATTCAATTCATCTAGATGGCACAAACTCAGCGCCTATGTAGCATAATGTTGAGTGAACAAATATATAGACACCAAATATGTAGTACCATTAGCAAATGCAAAAACAGACACAAAACTACTCGTACACCGTTCCCAGGAGTTAAACCGGGTCATCTATTGCCCAGATGCTGACATGTTCGTAAATGATACTGCATTATTGCTTCCGTGCAAACCCTTTGAGGGCATTGGATATAGCAGCTTTGTCTGTATGTACTTAGGTTAAACTCTGACTTAACTGATAAACCATAATTAATAAACTCGTGTACTGCAAACTCGTTAGATCAGAATGTTTGCAATAATGCATATTTAACCTTAACAGATTTCATAGACATCCTCCAAGATTACATATAAATATTGGAATATCATAAACCTCTTTTGAGGAGAATGGTATAACAGATGTGAAAGTTGAACGTGAATGATTTTATAACTGTATATAGATAAGTTTTACGTTTATATTTTCTAGTTTTGTTTGTTTTCTTTTTCTAATTTTATTTGTCATTATGTCTCATTGAGATGAATAAAAAAACAATAAACAATATAATTTCTCTACACACCACTCCCCAAAAATAATTTTGGGTTATGGCGTCACAACATCTACCCCCCTCCCCCAACCCAGCATTATTTTTGGAGAGTGGTGAGTACAGAAATTATTTGAAAACAATCTAATGTAACAATTTTACACAAGTTATTTAATTCTTGTTTATCCGTTAAATTAAAATTTAACTGGTTTACCAGAGTGGCTAGTCCACTAGTCTGACGTCAACTTGACGGTACTCGTCACAAGTATCTTCTCACATTACATGTATTTGTTTACCTTTATAATGTTGGTCTGAAAATCAGCATTAATCGCATTATTATTTTAATAATCTAATTTTAAAAGATTATGAAAAATCCCAAGATTCAGATTTCAAAATAATTTAGTGACGAATAGTTTCAATAAAGCAGAAATTTTAGAAAGTTTTATTTTGCGTATTTTTTAATTTAACATGTGTAGATAATTGTAGATCAATTGTAGATCAAGACTATTTCGGATAAAAAAAACTAGCTATTGTTGTTGTGTTAAATAGTTGCAAAAAAAATGTTGAATAAAATTGAATAAAAATGTTGAATAAAAATGTTGAATAAAAATGTTGAATAAAAATGTTGAATAAAAATTGTGTTGAGTCACAAGTTGTGTTGAATAGATTTGGCCAATCTATTCTCGACGGGTATTGTGAAAATGGTAAATGCAAACACCTGTTCATCTCACTTGTTATAGACAAGTGAGATGAACAGGTTTTTGCAATTACCATTTTTACAATACCCGTCGAGAATAGATAAAACATTATCAGTATTCGATAAGTTGAAACTACCAGTCAATATTTCAATATTTTTAGTGAAACTTTCACTTTACAGTTTTGCGACTAATACACCACCGTTCAAAATAGTCCTTTGTCGGTGCTTCCCATAATTAGTTTGGAGTGAAGATAAACACTGATCCGGGTAAGTTATTTCACTAGCTAATATCTGTAGCAAAGCTATAGGTTGTATACTGTATTCACTTACTGATGCAATTCGCAATCTTTCTTATTATCCTAGACGTCACTCGTATATTGATTGTTTAAAATGGCAAGGCATAAAAATTTCAGCGTAAATGGTAAGGTATACAGTAGGTTTAATGCTTCAAAAATGTTCATTAATCTGAGGCATTTAATATGTAACATTTGTTTTTTATAACAAAGACGACACCCTTTTGGAAGAAGATGAAAGGTTCATTGTTGAAAATATTGGCGAAGATTTTGGGTGCTTTGCAAATAAACTTGGATTAGATGAAACAACCAAACACGGATTGAGTGCTGTTGGAAATTCACATGAAAAAGTACACAAATTGCTTCAGATTTGGAAACAACGAAATGGAAAACAAGCGACGAAAACCATAATAGTAGAAGCATTAACAACAATTGGCCGGAGTGACATAGCCGATAAGATACAGGATATTCATAAAATAGTTACAGAGACCATAAATGAAGGTATGGTTGTAAATATGTTAAATTTTAATACAGAACCCTAGGGTTCCGCAAAACTGCATCTTCATCATCCGCATCTCACCATCATTTCTGTATTTCCTGATGAGCCCAAAGGATTAAATGATCGGTGCTCTCGTTAAAATCTACCACTTACATTACTGATTGCTTTGAAAAATGGGGTAAACCTTTACTGAGTACCTACCTTGAAAAGTGGGTTATTTTGCACCTTTTGTACACAATTTACTATTAACGTGAACAATTCATTCGGATGCTGATGTCAGAAAAATAAATTTAATAATGTATCACAGGGTGGAAGATGAAGAAAATACGTTTATTTTACTGGTCATTATTTCAGTGATATTATATGGATTCTTTAAATCAGTAGCCACCAAGACTGTGTTATTCAAATACTGTTATCTTTTTATTCTACAGAGTTTGAATCGTTCAAACGTTCTCTGAAGAATTTGTATTCAAAAAATCTGAGGATCCCACAACCACCCAACATAAGTAAAGTTTTCCACATAGACAAGTTATTCGTTGACCAAAAAATAACCAGCGTTGATGTTTCCAATCCGTCAAGAACAATCGAAAAATTACGAATCAATGATGTGTTCAGAAAAAAGTCAAATAATACGGATGTGAAAAGAATCTTAGTAGAAGGAACCCCTGGAATTGGAAAATCAACAATGGCAGTCAAGTTAGCATCAGACTGGGCAAGAGGTAAAAGTCACATATCAAAACAATTTGATTGCGTCGTATTAATACCACTTAGAGATACCGAAAACAAGCCACTGGATGAAACTTTATACGAAATGTTCAAGAACGCTTTAAAGAAATCTATCAACTGTAGCAAAGAACAATTATTAGAAATTCTTGAAAAACAAAATACTCTTTGTATTTTGGATGGGTTTGATGAGCTGGATGCTGATGGTCAAAGTAACCTATGGCCCACACTACTGAAAGAAGAACTTAAATTGATACATATTCTTGTTACTAGTAGATCGGGTGTATTTTCTGTGTCAGAAACGATCCAGCCTTCAGCATCATTGTTAATGTTTAAGGACAATGTGGATGATTGTTCGTTCTGGGATAAGAGGTTGATACTGAGCGGATTTTCTGTTCCAGATGCCATGTGTTTGTTGCAAAACTTTGAAATAAGCAACAACATGGAACTCGATGCAATTCAAAGCATGAATAGTCTTAATTTGCCTGAAGGTCTACATCACTCTCCTCTTATAGTTTTTTGGCTTGGAGTGATGTTGGAAAAGCAAGAAATTACAAAACCGAAAACATTAATTTCTTTCTACAAGACTTTGTTCAATTTCATACTTCATAAAACATTGGTTCGTGAAAACATATTACGTGAAGCAGATAAGTTTGACTTTTTCACACTGCAACCCGATCCTATAGTGAATGGCATACGAAATGATATCAGAGAAATTGGTCCACTGTGCGTGGATAAATTGGTGAAGAAAAATCTTCAGTTAACAAAAGATGAATTAGATCATGTAAAACATAATATTTTGTTGAAATCCGATCTTTTCAAAAAGAGCAGATCCATTATCAAAAATGAAGAAGCAGAATACTACGAACCAACGCATTTAACATTTCTCGAATTCATTACTGCCATTTACTTTTGTAGTGATATTAAGGATAAAGAAATAGAAAATGGTAGCTTTGAACAAGTTATTCAAGAGTCTATTCAGAAAGGATTGGTTCCATGCGTTGGGAGCATTTTATACCCAGCAATTGCAAATATTTTAGACCTGAAAGTTAGGCGGTTGTTCGAAGCCATGGAACCATGGAAATCAATATACACGGTTGACACACCTGAGATGAACTTCATTTTATCTGAAGTATCTCAAACAGATAAAGAACTCATGACAGTGCTTGAAAACTTTATCGGTGAAATATACAAAATCAATGACTGTAGTTTAACTTCTAAATTTCAAAAAATAATACTAAAAACTGTTATTGAAAAAGAATTAGCAGCAACAATTTGGTTGACTTCGAGCATTCTATTAGATAGTGTTAACATAAAAAAAGCAAAGTATTTGATAATACAAGACAATCAATTAATGCCAATTTTGACTTCAAATTTAACAATTTCAACCGAATGTGATGAAGTTACGTGTTTATTCGCTAATGAAACTAAAGAAGCCGAATGGACATCACTGCTTACAGTAATTAATTCAATCAAGTGTCAACAGCTTAATTTATTTTTAGTTTCGTGTAGCTCGTTTATCTGTACAAAAGCTTTAAACGACATCAAGAATGCAAAATGGAAAAAGCCAATCGGTAGACTTATAATACATTCTTGTGAGTTAATCAGCACTCATCTAGAAAGAATTATTGTATTAGTACAAGACAGCAAAATAACAAAGGGAATCTCCATTAGTAGCAGCACAATAAAAGGACCCAACATAAGTAATGCACTGAACAGGCTCTGGGATGTTATTGTAGCATCCGAAAAAATCGTCGAATTTCAGTTTGCTGATACTAAACTTGCTGGTACCAATGCATCTTTTAGTTTTGCCTCACTTCATCTCAAAATAAATTCTTTCCACCACTTAGCATTTCAAACATGTGACATCACAACTGGCATCAACCACAAACCCATTCATTCAATCAATGCTTTAACATTATTTGAAACCAACGAAAGTGACACATTAAAAGTGTTACAAAATATTTGCAATATTAAATGTCTAGAGTGTAGTGCCAACGTAATTTCAGATGTTATGGAATTTTCAATCTTTGAATCACTTGAAGAATTAGCTCTTTTGGTCAATCCTAACGATAAATTCATCATGTCGACGAATTTCAATAAACTTCAAAAACTAAAAATTTTAAACATGCACGTTCAACAAGATATTAGCTCCCCTTATGAATTAAGTCATAAATTAACTTTTGGAATAATTAATTTTTTGGAAAATATCTTGAAGTTTACCAATCTTCAAAGACTTTGTTTAAGTACTTATCACTCAATGATACTGAGTTCCCTTTTACGTGAACTTGGAAAAGTAGAATCAAAATCTTTTAAAGTAAATACTTTGGAAATTCGTCCATTCATTGTTGATCGTAAAAATGATGTATTATGCAATGTAAAGTCTCTTATGAAAGCAAAACTTATAAAACAGTTTGCTTATAAGAGTTCATTTGATGGACCATTTATCAGGATGCAATTACCCTTGTTGTTTCCAAAAGACGAATTTAAGATAACATCCAATACCAATCAGAATCTCTGTACGCAATCCATTTTTTTTAACATTTTACCAGTTATTGAATACGTCATCCAATTGAAATAGGCTGATTAGATGTGTAATGTAATAATAAAACAAAAATAATCTGAATTGTTTAATAAACGAAACTTATTTTCAAATGTGTCTCCAAATGTAATGCTTTATTCAAACCAATATACCGTATTGATACTAGAACTTCTATTCAACTGCCCTCGTTAAACTGCACATGCCAACCTATCTTTATTCAAATCTTTAAAATTACAATATTCTCATTTCTACGTTTAATTAATAAATTAAAAACGAGTTTTCAATAAGTTTTATGTCGCTGTGAAGTTTCAATCTAGCAGCACCCTAAAGTTTGTTCAAGAAGTATCCCAAACAATGCGAAAAATTACGTCAAATTAAGATTTTAACGTAAATTCACGTTCTTTCGGGTTTATACTTCATCAAATCTCAACCTGGTGAAGTTATTCGAATTTTGGTTCCTGATAATCAAACCTCCACAGAGCATAAACAAATTAAAGATATGAATAATGCAATGAAATTATAATAAGGACCACTGGCCTTGTAATATAACACAAACATAGGTTACCTTAATTTGAGAACCGGAATACTGAAAGATATTACTTACTGCAATATAGTTTACACACAAAAATAAAATATATTGCAATCTGGCGACTATTTTTCTACCCCCCCCCCCATCTTATGTAAGAAATTTCACTATCAGTTTATGCCAGAGCTTTGCTACGCTGATAAATCAATCTTTGACTAGAGCATAGTAATGATAGCACACCAACCTTCCACTGTTAGTTTTCAAACTGAAAGTGATGAACAAGCAAAATTCACTTAATTCCATCAGTCATAAGAAGCCATTAAAAGCTCATTTTATCATCTAAGATTCATAAGATGACAGGTAGAATCTACCGTAAGCAGGAAAGACTTTTTTCTTCAGAAATATTGTTCTTAGATGAGGCCATTTCACCAATAATGTCCAAATACCACAAAATAATACTTCTGGTACAACCTTTTCAATATTTTATCATTATAGTTGAAACTATTGTATTTTAAAATCTAAAACCCATATTACACGTCAAACATTTTCAGTCAAATTCCGTCGATTCCAACTGTTTTGCTGACGTCATACACAAATAAAAAATGCGCCCGGGCGTCAGAAATACAGTTGGAATAGATGGCATTTGATTGAAAGAGTTTCAAGTGTAAAACCCCATTAATCCGTCAATTTGCCATCTCAGAAAGAAAGCTTCATAATTAAAAATAAGTGCTTCATAATGCTTCATAAATAAGTGAAATTAAAATAAACTTTAATTACTTTAGTACCGTACAAATAAGTATGCACACGGGGTGTACAATGTACAGAGTGTGCATAAGTTCTTCACTAAAAAAAGAAAGCGACCTATTATAGTATCAAGTTATTTCAAATCAAGCTATTTTCACCGAATTTGCTATGTAACAAATTGGAACAAAATTAGAACAAATAGCTCGTAAACCTTCGTTTCGTACTGAGACCCCAGCACGTTTTCATCAAAACTCTTCAAAACAAGCAATTCTAAACGATGGTCACTATTTTTAATTTGCAAGCCCGTGTAAATGTCACACACTGAACTGAGCAATAAAAAGTATGATGTATTAATTTCACATTGCTAGATTAAACTGTACAATAAAATAAATATATAAAAAATATAAGTTTTTGTTTGCTTTTTCTGTCCGCTAAAGTTATTTCTTGTGTTTTGCCGTTCCACGACTGTATACAAGTTAAAAACTACTACTTTAGAATTTTAATAATAGCTTTAACTTTGTTATACAAGTAAATAGCACCTTTGAACAAGTAATGCACAATCTAACCGCACTCATAAATTTTGTCAGTTACTGAATAACTTAGTTAGCCCGTGAAATCCGCTTGGATGAAAAACTATCTCAGTGTTGATATTCAAAACTGGCAAAGTTGCTGCCCACAGAATGATACCAGCTTGGCATTCAAATGCATGAATTTCGCAACGCATAATTACAAGTAACGATAATAAATAGTTTATCATTTTTATGTCCAGCATATTTAAAAAATATTCAAAAATTCTATTTAAAAAATATAGTCACGTCGAACTAATAGTCAAGTTTATTGTACATTATCCAGGTTCAAAAACATACCGTAAACATAAATATTGTTGTTAGAAAAGTGTTAACTATTCACAGATGTTTTTAAATAAATGTTAAATTTTAATTTTTTCATTGTTATTTAATTTTTTTTTTGTTTTACTGTTGAAAGATCAGAATATTCTTACATTGCAAGTATGCTGAGCCAGATGTTCGTTTTCGTAAGCACTAGAAAGCTGAATTGGATTTTCAGAGTCCTTAGGTAGGCCTACTTTAATTTCAAAAATGTTTTAAAATGTTAAATTTTATTTAACACACTGATTGTAATAAAAAAAACGACATTTTTTGTTCCGTAGTAAACATTAGGAAACTCCATTTATTTTCCATATTGGGTTGGGTTATACTAATGTGATGTTTGGTGAACCAGAAGCAGAAACTAATTAAGTTCATGTGGGAATTTTGTATTGCGTGTCAAAACCGCAGTGTAGTTTGTTATTTTTCAAAATGGCAACTCCAAGCGACCGTTGTGTGGTACTACGCAGAAAAAAGAAATCATTTAAATAGTATAATATTGCGAACTAGTGGTGTGTTAGATTACCGTTTAGACATTTTTTCGTGCCACCAAAGGCACTCGTGTGGAGAAGCACTAAATTCTATTTGTTTATGAAGTTCGGATTCATTCACGTTTATCTCCATATTCAGTTATGGGCATTTTACCTTCAAACTATATGTCATTAAAATGGTTAAATCTCATTGTGGACACCCTGTATTAATTTTCTATTTTGAATCTCTATTTGTAAGTCTCTTTATTCCCTCGTAGGCCTTAAACGTTTTGTAGCCGTTTCAGTTAGATGCCTAATGGTAAACTTATTGCGTATTCATTATATTACATAATAAATACTTGTTTGTATTTTATTATAATAAAGTGTAAATTTAACAGTGACTTTGTATAAGAAAAATTATGCAAAAAACAAAATCTCTTGTGTAAATTGCTCAATACCTCCAATATACTGAAATAACAAATTTCATTTAAAACATCATTCATGATGATGTAAAAACGATCTAAATAAAATTTTCACTTTTGCTACTAATTATTAATTTAGCCTCCCTCGTTAACGAAAGAAATCAATAAAGAAATTTGCTGAATAATCTGAATATAATAAGAATTGCAAAGTAAAGATATCTCCGCCAAATTTGACATCAATGAAAACCCGCTGCTTAATAAATGAGACGCCTGCCTGTTTTCATTAAGCGAACAACATCCTGGTCTATAACTCAAATTTAATAACATGTTTGGCTGTTAATGACATTTAGTGTTGAAACTCAGAAGATTTCAAAACTATGGTGAAATATTCCAGTTTCCCAATTTAGACGATGAGACACGAGATAGACAGTATTTTCACCAAGTTTAGCTCTCAAACGTTTTTTGACAGTACCCTAACATATTTATTATCACCTCAATGTGGCGCCCCTTGCTGTAATAAAATTTCACATATGACTGCAATTGTCAGCATTACTTGTGACAATCACAATTTTTCTTATTAAAAATTTCCAAGTTGGCTCTACTTTCGCAACAAAGTTTGAACTTGCGTTTTACGTTTTCAACAGATCGATCTTATCACATATAAACCTGTGGTTATAAAAATGTATGAACCAGGGCTTTATAATGATTGTGTGCCAACGATACAACAAAAATTCTTTGTATGAAATATACACAATTCTTAAATACACAATCCTGAAATACAGTTCTTAAACTAAAGCTAATTTTTTAACTTGTCAGCATCTTCCAACATCTTAAGTAATAGCAATTCAGAAGCAATTGCTTTTTTTGTTCCAGTTTTACTGATATGTGGAGAAACTCATCCATCACATGATCAAAGACCTGTCAGATGTTTTTTGTTACTTTCAAATCCATTTTGTCATTCATGACAAGCTCGAATCCCGCATCAATAAAACAACAGCATACAACTTTTTTTGGAAAAAGTGCTTGTAATTCACGTTCTGAATTTTATATTTTATATTCAATGTTTTACAATTTATTGCAACATAAAAGTTTACTACCTTTGTTAAAATGCATCCAGGAAACCGTCAACCAACTGTGATTTTCTAAGAATTTTCACATGCACATCGTAAACAGTTACTAAATTTTCTGCACCTTAAGCTTGTATCCATTTTAAAAAACCTTAATAATAACCTGTTTAAAATAAACCATTTTTGCGTTAAACCCACCATATGCAGAATTCAGAAATATGTGATGCTGCAACAAATACTAGATCTACGCAACATGCTAATCGCATACAAACAGCAAGTGTACAGTATTTAAGAGTTCCACATGCGCATCACTTTGTCGTATGACCACAAGATTTAATTTAGAAAATCATACAATGAGATGAGGCAGATGAGAACGAGTTGGGGTTTTATGAAGTAGGAGGAAACAGAACAACTTCTGGAAAACCTGTGCTTATGATGTCAGACCCCAAACTGAATCCACGTGAAGGCGAACCCAGGACATCTCGCACCAGAGGTAGATGCATTAACCGCAAAGCCACCACGGAGTCACTTACTTAAAAGTGATGTTCCATAGATTCATTCATAATTCGTTTGTTCCCTTACAAGCCTATTTTTCATCCACCCACAACTCATGCTATCCTGCTATATAATAACCGTGGTGAACGATTCTGTAGCCCAAAAACCAGAAGATCTAGGAAGTTGAATTTAGGTGGGCGGTTAGTGCGGACTTCAAAGGGGGTGCACCTACACATTCGTGACACGAAAGTATTTTCAGGGAGTATGACATGAGTGGTTTTTTATGGACCATAAAGCACATGAAAATTGCACTGCTTCTATCTCTGCTTTTCAGTGAATGCAAGTGATCAACAATGCACGTTCACAACAATAAATTCTCACCATATGACCTCTACCTTTTGTTAGAGATCATATTCTGAACGATTGAATTGTTGTAAAACATGTATCAAGTAAAACACGTTCGTGTAAAATGTGTTTACCTGTACAGAATGTTGCGAAGCAACATGAGATAAAGCAACACATACTCTAACGAATGTGAAAAGCAACGTGAGTTAAAAAAAATAAATAAATGTGACGAATGGGTTGCAAAGCAACATGTTGAATCAATAAATTGTGTAATTAAACAATGTTTTTCCTTCATTTTTGACGGGTTATTCACTGTGTTCATAAAGCTGAGATCACATCCACCCAGTGCTCCTACGCCCCAAAATAAGCTCATTGCCTCTTTCAGAAAACGCATATTTCATGTGTATTCCAATTTCCAAGAAATACTTAATTTGATGTCAACACACATTAGGACTTGGTGCATAATTGACTCTGGATGCTGTGCTTTCCCTAAGCTTCGGTCTAGTCGGAAATTAAAGTTTACTTCAGATATGGCTAAGTCCCAACACTTATCATTGCCTACACTGTAGTGGTAACAGTAACTTTAGTATTGTATGTAGATTATTTAGGGTATTGTCAAACGCGTAGTGTGTGTGTGGATCTTGAAAATATGGATTTTCTGGCAATCTTGTATTTCACTATACTGTACATATATGGATGGATGCCATATTTCAAAGTTTAGGTCTAATCACAGAGTGCGATTGTTTAGTGATTTGTTATTTTAGATGTACCTCGTAATTTAATTTAAATTTTTAACCTTTTCGGGCATGACCAACTCATTCGAGTTGTTCACTTTTAAGAGATTTTAAGGTCTTGTTTTTTCTTTGACTTATTTTTATAGCAAAAAAAAATTTAATTTGAATAACTGAAGATTAAAATATTAGAATCAACGTATAAGAATACGATGATTAATTCAAATTACGTTACTAAAAAAATGTAATCTGACAAATAAATGTCATAAGAAAAACATTTAAAACATTACACATAAAATGCCTGAACTTGTCAGTCCAATTATAAGTTAAAATATTCTGGCTATCTTGTTGGTCGTTATGCTTTTCGACAGAGAAAAGGTGATTTTTTTTTCACTCTCAAGACTGGTTCATCGCTCTTAATTTTCTCCTAAATGTTGTCAAGAAAACTATTTTCCCTGGGGATCTTGATTCTGTCATCAGTGAAAGACAGCCTCCACAAAAGGGAATTCTCATCATGCTACGTGAACATGATTGCACAAACATCCGTATGAACCATAAAAAAAACTGAAGCATAACAGGCTTGTCATCTACACAATAATATTACTTAATAAAGAATACACAAATAAAATAATTGTTGTTATAAACATAGAAAATCATCATATGCAGAAATAAAGAATAACCTCATAAACGAGTGAAACACACCACATATTGAAAATATGGAAAGTTTGTATTACATTCTCAAAATCAGATTGGATCCTTGTTCAAAACTTCACATCTCGTGCAGGATAAGTGTTGAATATGTAAAGAGATAGCATTTATTCATACGAGTAAAGACAATACCATTGCAGACCACTACTTCCACTTTAACCTCAATATAACTTCTGAATATTAGATTTTACATTAAAGTTTGAAGGTGAAGCAAGAAAAACATTAGCAGTATTATATACAACATTCCCCAATAGTCGAATAATTCCAATGGCGTGTAACAAAATTGTAAAATTCTCTGGAGTTAGATTTAAACCAAGCAGCAAAGCCCTGCAGCTTCGTAATTATGCAACTCCTCATTAAGCAAAACTGTCGCAAACATGTGTAAAGGTTGTCGTTCATTTATTTTTTTTACCTAATGAAGCAACGCAAACTTTTTAAATTGAACGCATCGCATGTGAAATGAGTTTTAACAGCACGTGAAAATATCTTAAACGAGTACATACGAGTTCACGTGAATAAATTTATGCTAAACCTGACATCAACTGTGATTTCAATCGATTCGTTTCAATATTTTCAATAAAGTTAAACACGTAAAGTTCAACAAAGTAATCGATGAATATCTAGCAATAATTTCTAACACAAGTAAATTAAAAATCCTTTTCAAACATACTCTCTATATACTGGCATATACCTCCGCCATATTGGTTTTTAATTAACAGCATGTAGGCAGTGAGACAGACGAATCCATGGACACCTTATTCAAACATATTATTTATAGTATATACATTTTGTCTCGGTATTTACTTATAACATTGTTTGTCCCAACGAGACGCATGCTAATAAAATAAAAAATAAAAATTAATCAAAATTCATCGAGTGGTCTTGTTTTTGTTGTCGTTTTGTTTTTGCCATTTAGCCTGTAGGAGAGTCTAAAGAATAATGAATATATAGCATGTAGCGTCTGCCATATTGTATTTTCATTGACATTTTTTTATTTTAATAATCGTTCATCCCGTTGGGACAGCCAATTACAGACAAAATACAAATGTAATATTGCAAATGAAACTATTAAACTGCATTAAAAGTGTTTTTCATCTGAATTACAAATTATTTACATTTACCTTCGAGTTAATTTAGTTTCTAAAGTAAACAATTTAGCTTTCCTGTGTAACAAAGCGAATAGCTACATACAGTAGCATTTTTCTGTCGAGCAGAAGCAAATTGCTACAAAATATTGAAAGCTTTTCAGCATAACACAGCGCATATTTTCAGCTAACTGGCGAATACTAATGCAAATTTAAAGTACGAACAAAAAGGTCTTTAAAGTAAATTAAATTTTACAGCATATTGGTTTTGTATGTATGCTGATACTATAGGCTACAATTTAAGCTGGACCCAGGAAAATTGTTTTTGTGGTTATAAATTGACATATAAGGTAATTTTATTAAAAATAATAATTTCTGCTTGAATACTGCACAAACATTATATATTTCGCCATCCCGGCATAACCCCACTCTGATAGAATTACCCGGTGCGATCCACACCCCTCCGCCTATACTCCATTTCACATAAGCTGACACGGAATTGCTGGCACAATTATGAGGAAGTTAAATGAATCAGCCAATGGT
>JAQIWH010004687.1:0-16331 GCA_034695005.1 Cryptops parisi
ACCAGATACATGGGGCATGTTAAATAGTAAATGGGACACATTGAAATGTGTCCGTGTCACATTTCAATCTTCACTGAGCATAATAAAAGTAACGGATTACACGCGCAACGTGTTGCAGTGATTTAGTGCCCGTTGAACAACTCAAAATTTCACTAACCTCTTAAGTTTTTTTAATATTTGTTCCGTGGGAAGTTTCAAACATCTGAACAACATGCAACCAATGTAACAGCAGAGTATTCCATGACGATCTGGTTAGGCTATCTAATTTGTGATGCAATTAGACAAATTTCCCTCAAAAATAGACTCAAATTACCAGTGTTTTAATCGCAACCCTTTAGCCACGATCTTTCAATCGTGAATTAAATATCGGTGAATAAATGATCGTGGTCAAAAGGATGCGGCTAAATAGTTACGATTCAAAACACACAAATCTTTACAACTTACCCAGTGTACCAATGGCTTTCCCTACTCGGGAATTGACACGCTATTTTTTCACCCCAATTTAGTTTTGGTCAATCGATGAGGATCGGGTGAACTGCAGGACGAGATGAGCCCGTCGTCCAAGTTGACTTGGCTTCTGCTCTCACTGCTGCTGCTGCTGTTGATGGTGATGGCATTCGAAGAATCACCCCTCGCTGATGGTGTCGAGGTAGTGTCGGTGGCACTGGATACGACAGCGATCCTACGCTGCCCTCTCGACTTTCCCAGTGGTGTAGTTCAACCTTACACCGTTCGATGGTTCAAACTGGTTTGTAGGATATTGAGCGACGTTGTCTTCTTTACCAAGGATTTAAGAACCAACCAACCAACCAACCAACTTGCTGTACGGCATTGTATTTCTTTAGGGTATTGACGACCCCATCTACTTGTGGCAAGAAGGCAAAGAACCGCATGTGCAAGACCACTACACTGCTCGCTTGGAGCAACTTGGACAAGCTTCGTTGGCACTGCGTGCCGTTCGCGACGAAGACTACGGGTGGTACAAGTGTCACATCTTGGTGCAGAACGACGACGAGCCGGAAGATGCATCGACGGTGTCGTGGGTGTTGATCGAGTCCGATGGTGAGATGAGAGAAGATTTGCCAAGACCTTGGTTGCTTTCACGTAGTCTTCGAGAACCGACTGAGCTTTTTCTTTGCTTTTGCTAGAAGCGAACCTCCATTTCACTCAAGAACCACGGTCCATGGTCGTACTACCCAACGAAACGGTAATTTTGTTTTGTGCCACGTTGCCTCCTGCTCGACTCATTTGGCTGAAAAACGACCGACCACTGAGCCATGACGAGGACGGAGGCGTCACTATCGACGGTGAGAAGCTAGTGGTTCGACCCGACAGCCTCGACGATGATGGTCGACGCAGTTCTTTGAACGGAGCTTACCGTTGCGTGGCCCGGATGGCCGACTCGATTCTGAGCAGCAGAACCGGCCACGTTCGTGTTGCGGGTGAGTGTGTCGTCGCAGGAGCTGCTTGCGCTGCTGCGGTCGATTGGGGATTTGCCACGATGTTTCTTTTTGGCCTCTTGCAGTTGTGGAACCATTTGCAGCGATGCCGGATGTGACGGTGGAAGTTGCCGAAGGTAATTTGGCCGTGCTTCCTTGTCACTCGCCCATCAGCATACCTCGAGGAACCACCAACATAAGCAGAAATGGAAATTGGATCACTTTGGGTGAGCCGAGCTCGATCATGGTTTCCACTCGTGTTTTGTCTTTGGTTTTCGTTGTGTGACCAATTCTTCTTCCGGCAGATCGATTGCAGCCTTTGCAGAATGGAGATTTTCAAGTGCGGTCGGTACGAAAGAACGACGAAGGAGCCTATCGGTGTTCCTTGAGAAACGAAATGCTTGATGTGTCGGTTGAGGCATCTTGGAAGATTCATCTGGTCGTCACGGGTAATTTTGTCGATGTTTGAGATTGCTTGGTTTGTCTTTGATTTCTTAATCGAGGTTCGTGTCGACTTACAGTGCCCGAAGGTCCGTTATCCGCTCAAATGGTGGTGACTCCGAAAAAGGTTTTGGCAGTACCTTTGCACGTCAACGTCACATTGGAGTGCAGAGCCAACGGAACGCCGTTTCCAGTCGTCAAATGGTCCAAATACGGTGGCGACTTGCCTCGGCAACGCCACATGCAACAAATGGGTATTTTTAAAGAGCGATGAAACAAAACAGAATGCATGGTCGACTAAGATGATCACGTTACTCACGTTTTCGTAGGCACGCTGAGTTTGACCAACATTCAAGTTGGAGACGAAGGAACATACGTTTGTCAAGCGGAAAATAGTTACGGACCAACGGTTTCGAGCTTTACCATTCTGAAGATTCAAAGTGAGTTGGCTCGTTGGTCGTGATGGTTTTACGGATGGAATGGTTTGATGATTTTGCTTTTCTAGAACTTCCCGTGTTGCTTCGTGACCTGCACTTTCAAAACCGGACCGTCAACGAAGGCACCACCGTTGTTTTCGACTGCACTAACAAAGGGGTTCCGGAACCCGTCGTAACATGGGTTCACAATGGCGATGTCGTCGAACCCAACGACCGTATGGTTGTGAAAGGTGAGAACCTTGTCGTAACTGCATTTGTGACCGACGCCGTCTGCAAAAACTTTTCTTTTGTTCACAGATTTTAAGCTGGTTTTGAAAAAGGTGTCGCTAAAAAATTCAGGAATCTACCAATGTTTTGTCACCAACGACGTCGGCACGGTGCCTTCCACTGCACGATTGCGAATTTTTCCCAAACTTGAGTCGTTGACAACGGATGGTCAGCAGGATTCCAGTTCGTCAGGTCAGTAGGCAAAAGTCTGGCCGGGTTGTCGGACAATGACTTTATCATGGCGCTAACCAATGTGTGGGCTGTCTAACCAATCTTGTTGACGGTGCGTGGGTGTTGTGTGTTTGCCGCTTTGCTTCAGGGCTTCCTCGTTCGGCTAGTCCCTTTATAACTCTGCCTCCCTCTAATGCAACTTTTCCATCTGGAACGACTGTTTTCTTGCCATGCTTGCTCGACCCCAAACTGTCCGCTGTTCAACTTTGGTTCCAACATCATCGAACGGTCGACTTTAAAAAAGATCCTCGTCTTCGCAAAACTCCGAGCGGTGGTCTTCGCATCGTCGCCGCTCGCCCTTCGGATTCTGGCGTATACACCTGCATGGCGATCGGGCCTTACGGTCGCAGCTCGGCTTCCGCTTACCTAACCATTTCTGGTAATCACGTGTAGTCCGTTTTTTGTTTTTGCGAACGATCCGTGTCGCTTCGGTAGTCGGATGCGTCGATGACGCCCAGGACGGTACGTTCCTAGGCATTTCGATCCAACCGTTTATCGATCGAAGGCACGTTGATTTCAGATGTCGAAGGCCAACCCGTCCTTCCTGGTCGTTTGCCCCATTCGGTGGGAAAGAATACAGTCACCCAGCCATCCGTTTTGAAACATGACAGACACGGATCTCGGAAACCAAAGTCAAGCACCGTAGCCTCCGACACGAAAGGTGAGTGAAAGACCAATGGACCGTCGAGAAACTCATTGGCCGTGCGGCGAACCAAAATCGTGTGTCTCAAAACCATCCTTAGATAAGATGGTTCCTCCGTCACGGCCGGAAATCACCAAGTTATCTGACGAGTCGGTGATGGTGAGGTGGACGGTTCCAGAGAACGACGGGTTACCCATCTCGTTCTTCAAACTGCAGTACAAGGATGTCTCGAAAGCCAACTCTCGTTGGATGACCGTCGATGACGAAATTGCTTCTCACATCCATTCGTTCGAGGTTTCCAACTTAAAATTGGGTATTTATTGGGTCATCTCCTTTGATATCAAAACATTTCAGTTTCGAAATTACAATTCATTTGTGAAATTTGCTGAATGAAGGTCACCTTTACAAGTTTCGCATCGCTGCTGTTTATTCCAACAATGACAACAAACTAGGAATGAATTCCGTCAAATTCCATCTCCAAAGGGATCCGCCGATGAAAATTCCAACCACCAGCCCTTACGTGGTTCATGCCGAGGCTGTAGGACCTACGGCTGTTCTCGTTCGGTGGGAGGTATGCTTTCGATCGATGGGTTTCATCTTGTTGGATGTCGGTCTCGATCATTTTCCGACGGTTTTCTCTCGAATCGCTTCAGTACGTGGACATCGACATGATTCCCATCGAAGGTTTCTTCATTTATTACCGAGAAATCACAAGTGCAGGAAGCTACAACAAAGTGACGGTGATCGGAGGAAAGACCGACAAGCACATTATCACCCATCTGCAGCCTAAAGTAACGTATGAAATAAAGATGCAAAGTTTCAATTTGGCCGGCACTAGCGAATTCAGCAACATATGGACGCAGGCCACGCTCGGTGAGTGTTTGTTTATTTCGAACGGGACGGTGGATTGGTCTCGGTCACGACTCGATGGTTTTTGTTTTTGTCGTCAGATTACTCGTACAGTCGAAGCGACGTAGAAACCCATTCAGCTACCGCAGAACCCGTTTACGAAGCCTGCAACGAAACGGTGTACAAGGTGACGAGCATCATCTTGGGCATCGTGTCGTCCATTCTATTGGCTGTGTTTTTAGTCTATGCTCGTAAACATTGCCGGCGACATCAAACGTCCGGTAAAGTCTCTTCACACTCGTAGTGACGTGAGTATGTAAGCCGTTTTAGTTTCCAACCGACCTTTCGACTTGTAGACATGGCCGTGCCCAAGATGAGAAAGTACGATGATGCCTTCCACCCGAAAGAATTCGAACTTCAGAGTCTTACCAGCGGTACAAAGCCACTCAACGGTAACGTGAGCCCTGCCACCAACGGCCATTTCCTGACCAATGGATGTCGTGTGACCAAACCCTGCGGCGATGTCAATATCAGTCCAGACACAGATTTGTCTGGGGAAGACGAGGTATGTTGACATCATCCAGTTGACATTTTTTGGAGTGAATTTTACAACAGCACTGTGGCGGTGCTGATGGTACCAAAGGCATTATCGCTGAATTGACTGGCAAATTGCTGCACGATAGTTTGTTTCTTGAATTGACACATTCTAAAGTGAGTGAAAAGAATTTACTGTTTATAATACGTAGTCTATCTTGGTATGGTATTATGCAATTAGTGTCTTGGAATTACTGAAATTTCAGTAATTCCAAATTTTTTTGCCACTTTATTTTTGAAGATTTTTCAAAAAACGAACATGTTTCGGAAGGTGAAACCTTACTCCTTCAACGATATTTTGTGAATGAACGTGTTAGTTGAAAAAATTGGTTATAGAAATGAGATACACCTATACGACCGATCTTTATACGGCATGTCGCTATAACGGCCCACAATGTTTCGTTATACGGCCAAACAAATGCTGTCAATAATAAAAAATAATTGATTCGTTAGACGGCTTTTTTGCTTTGTGGCCAACTTTTCCAGAACGTATCTAGGCCGTATAGCGAGGCATAGGTGTATTGACTAAACTAATTTCTATAATTATTCTAGCCTCTTCCAATGAATAATGAATACACTAAAAACTTGATTATCCGAATCGTGATTATCCAAAATTCCAGTTTATCCGAACGAGATAAAATATGTCGTTTCAATATAAAAATCGACACATTATCGTAAACACCATTGACATTATAGATGGCTAAGAATAATTTATCAAACAAATGAGTAATGTGTCATACGTATTGTTCATTAAATGTCCACTTTTTAATACCAAATCAGGTGTATACATTGAAATTCCAAATTTTTGTATATCCGAAATAAGCTTGGTCCCACCGCATTCGGATAATCGAGTTTGTAGGTAGCGTATAATGCAATGTGGAGTTTATAATTTAATTAGTCCAATTACAAACGGAGTCGAAGGTTTTAAGAACCGACTCCACAGCCCTGCAGACAACCAGTTGTGTTTGTTTTTCCATTAAGAGGGACTACAGCTACCTCACTATTATATAGGGGTCTTTCATCGTGTCACAAGTTACGCCTAAATCAAGGAGTGTTCGACCCTGCGAGGACAACAACGACGACGACGACTCGGGTAATGGAGCTTAGGCTTGTTTGCAAAGAGGACTTCTTACAAGATGTTGCTTTACCTTTCAAAATTTTGTTTTTCTTGAAGCCCTCGAATCCACCGTACATGATGTACGTTCAGGCCACACAAAGTTGCCTGATGGCAGGATTTCTTTGTCGACGTTTGGAAAAGGCGATGGTAATGTAACGCCGCATCTTATTCATAAAAATTCAAGTACGCTGGAACTTTCATGGTTTGGATGGTGGACTGGAACGGCCCAGTGGTGTCATTTCTGTCCAAAGTTGCCAACCTCAAGATTTTTAGGGCCTTGTTGGCGAAGGGGAAATTGACTCGACCCTGCATGTTCTTTGAACAAGGCCCCAAAAATGTTGCTTTTCATTCATTCATTCATTTTCACACTACTTATGTTTCACTTTCTAAATTTTAACGGTATGGTATAATGCTGATTGTGGACGAGAATGTTTTTTCCTTAATCCGATTATCCAAAATCACTTGGGAGTTGCAGAGTTTCCGTCCGACGGACACTTTCCAACTTGTTAAGATTTGCACTCCTTTTCTGTGACTTTCAGACGAAGCCATCAACAGGCACTCTTTGAAAGACCCCTACAACAATACTTGAGGTACTTTTTACGACGATAGTGCAGACATTTCGGGAACATTGGCCAGGCTGTGCTGTGCAATTGGTTCGAATTCAACAAGCTCGTCGAGTGGCCAGACATTAACTTAGCTGCTTCTTTTTGTGGCACGTTGCATCCGCTCCAGTGTCGGTTCTCGTTAACCTGGATCTGTGCTGCATCTTGACGAGACGACACTTGTTGCAACCTAACGACTTTTCAGTTGGGTGTTGTTTAACATATCACCTCGTCCTAGAGTTCACTCCATCATCTACCCAAGTGCTGTGCTGGCAATACCTTTCCAGTGGCGAAACACACTCCATTATCGGAAGAAGCATTTCCGTCCATCATTCATTGTCTGATCGATTGCTCGGTGCCATGTGTAAATACCAAACTTAGTGTTGCACCTCCAGTGACATTCCCGATCATTTCGTATACCGGTTACGCTTGCTTTGCTTGGCTTGGCTTGGCTTCAAGGCATAGGCGACAGACAAACAGTCTTTAGAAAATTGATATTTATACTCAACTACTTTTTAGAATTTTTTTCTTTTTAAATAAAAACGAGACCAGTTGGCCGAGAGATGTGCATTTATTCGTTTACATTTCATTTCATTTGGTTTACAAAAATTTGGTGACGTTTTATTAGAAACTTTCGATCCAAGAACCAACGGAAACTGACAAGGAATGCGATTCACAATGTGCGCGTGCGGACCTTCATTTCTTTGAGCTGCGTGGTGGTCAAGAATTCTCCCAAAGCCCGGTGCATCAAATTGCTCCACTGAAGAACGGAGTGATGGCTGTAGTAGATGCAATCGTTGATGCTGACCCCATCATAAGATGCACCTATCAAAGACAGTGGCAGCGTGCTCTTGGTCAGGTATTCTCGGATTTCTTTGAGCCGGTTGGAGTGGCCTACTGTGTACTGCGGCAAGCAATCCTAAGGGAAAGATCATCGTCAGCATTGGCGGGCGACAATGCCGACGATGACAACGTTGCAATAGACCCTCGGACTTACCTTCTGCACGAGAACCTGATGCTTTGTAGGGTCCGACGGCATGCCAAGATATTGTCTCATCGAATGCGATGCCACGTGTAACAACTTTTCGTGATCGACTTTAGCAGGATCACCGAATAACGGTTCAAACCAACGACCACCCATCAGGACCTGAAACGAGATCAAGCATCGGTCGAGCCAGCGACACGTGGACCATCGCCGACCGACCGACTACATACCGTCAGTTGTGTCTTGGGAAGCCCCTTGCCCATCAAATGTGAAAAATTGCAGGAATCGAAGATGGTTCCCAAGATGTCGCATTTTTGATTGGAAGGTACCAAAAACCCAAAAGCCTGAGGAAAATGGCATTTTTAAATGTTTGTTCGACACTCCAAACATCGAGATCGTTCGTTTCACCTGATGAGGTAGCAAATGCCCAGGATACTCGAGATTCACGAGTGCAACATTCACCGAGTGGATTTGCGCCAGTAGTTTGGCCATCTTGGGATGCTGTTCCTCCAACAGTCCACTCAAATCTGACGACGACAAAATCCTTGTATAAATGTACGGAGGGACAAAATGTGTGTCGTTGGTTACAGCTTAGCTCACTTTTTGCTGGAATAGCGGAAAACACATAATCGACGTTGTATTTGTCTTCGCCAGAACTAATCTAATCACCACAAGAAAAACAAAGAGCTACAGCATTCCAACTTGGAATCGTTGCAAAGAAGAAGAAGAAGAAGAAAAGTTACTACAACGCACTTGTACTTTATCGGGAAGAAACTTGATCTTGCTGCAAGGCGATTTGAGGAGTAGCTCAACACCTGCCGTTTTAAGGCAGGTGCTGATGGCGTCGGGAAGCCTCTGAAGCCCACCGTCCAAGCTCCACATGCTCCACTTTTCACGTTTGGCTTTGCGGGCTAGCTGCGAATCCGAGTCTGGCGCTGCGCTCAACGAAAACGTCTCTGTGCCCCGAAAGGAAGGGAAAACAAAACGTGAATGGTCTCGGTGGAGCAACGTGAATGGTTTTTCCCGACTTGCCTCACTCAACCCACCTATGAAGTTACTCATCATCCCTCGAACGATGGAACCGTGCTGTTGCTCGGCCTCGAACATGGGCTTCAAAAGGGTTTTCACGCTGATCTCTCTCGCATCGCCAGCAACGACACCTCTGCACAAGGGATCGACGGCATATTCCGCAACCTGAAACGGAATCGAATCGCAAGTGGTGGCTACTCGAAGGAACCGTTTCGGTCCGACCGTCGCCTCACCTCGAGTCCCAATCGTCTACAGGCAAAGTTGTAAACGCTGTCGTCCTCCACCATGATCTTATCGGTGAGCAAGTCCTGCAACAAGGCTAGACCCAAGGGACGAGTGAAGGGTGGCTTTGTCCGAAACAACGAACGGAATCCTGAAAGGACACACAATTTTTTTCCCACTCTCCTACCTGATGCATGCGTGCGTGCGTGCGTGTTCAACTGCACCTCTCGGCAAAGGATGCAGTTGATTGTTGACCAAGATGAGACGGTTTTTGCTGGACGGATGTTTACGATCGATGGGCAAAACGAATTTTTCCAGTCCCAGCTCTTCCACCTGAACAACGGACCAGCAGTTATCGTCCACAAGGTAATAATACTAGGACAAGTAACTTGGGTCGAACAAACGTCATGATGCTCACCAGCTGCAGTGTAGCGGCACCGTTGAAACTGGTGGGACGAATGCTTCGAGGTCCATGCTCGTGAACGGAGCCATCAGGATGACGCGTGGAGCGGATCTGTCCTCCCAGGTGGTCGCTCTTCTCGAACAGGTAGAGCTACGACAGACGAGTTACCAGTTACGACCTTGGATGGTCATCCAAGGAAGGTCCGACCAAATTGGATGACATTGTATCCTACAAGTTAGCCCCTCCCCCCAGCACGCTTGCTCAGTTTACCTTGTCGATAAAGTAGGGCGCGCATCGATTGAGGTAAAAGGCGGCCGTCAGTCCACTGATACCCCCGCCGATCACGGCCACCGACACTTTCATATTGTCGCCGATGGATGGGAAGGGGATGTCGTCACTCGTTCACTTGCTCGCCTCAGCCGAAACTCGTTGTTCGTTTGATGGGATGGTGACGACGGTTGCTAGGCAGTTAACAGCATCCATGTTAGTTGGTTCAGCTTGATTTGTTCTGAAATGACAGTAAACTCCACGTGTCCGCGTTTTTAATTAATAACCCATTCAGAGGGAGTGCGCCGAACTGGAGGCTCGCTCGCTCAAGGTTCAGTTCTTAAAACGCAGGAAACTACCGACTGCGGCGGATTCGTTGCTTTGGAGGGAGGTGAGCTTTATTTCAAAGCAAGTGATGGTTGTTGGTTGGCGATCGACATGGTGTAGGGTAGGTGTAGGTCTAACTTGGATTCAACGGGACAGGACACCACTTACCCTCTTGTGGGTTATTGAACTTGCACCGCCTGTAGTCCTTCCTTTTCGCCACTCGTTTCGCACTCTTTTCTATTTGTTTCGAATTTGTGCCGGCGGAGAAAGAATCACGTGATCACAGCTGGCGTGAGGAGGCGGGCGGCGGGCCATTCGAATAGTTTCTGGCGATTTTGAACCAACGGGTTGCGTTTTTTCTGCTGGTCCTAGGTGGGACGGGACGATTTCGTCCCGCTCGAATGAATTTTCAGACATTTTATTTTAACGTCGACTTAATAAACTACAAGGACGAATTTCACTCGGTGAGTGTAATCAATTTTAATGACGCCGCGAAGGAACGAGCGTTGGCGGAGTCAGTCAAGGCCCAAGTTCGAAGATACCGGAAATCATTGGGGTGAGGGAGGGGGGACGTCCTAACTACAAGTGGGGTTGGTTGAGTAGAAAACAATAAACGATAAACGAGCCGAATCAACAGAAGAAGAGAAGGTTATTTTTCATTGGACACGATCGATGAAAGCGTGAGAAGAAAACAAAAGAGGTTTACGGTGTGCTTTGGCAACCCAAGCGTCGCCCGAGCGACTAGGACAAAGTCAACTCAAACAAACAAGCGCCTCGGCTATTGTCTCGATCCTGGAATGCCCCCGCTGGGTTTGATTCGTCGTGGTCGCCCCGGCAACGAGGGCCGATCGAAGCGGAGATTCGCCCGAAGATGCGCCGAGTGGCATCAGTGGACCGAAGCTCGAGGATCGCTCTTGATGCCACCGGCAACGTCGAGGTCCATGGTGGAGCTTGGTCGTGTTTTCTGGCCGAAAAATGGACAAGCGCGGCGTCCCCGTTGGCCTTTCCGACATGACGCGATCGATGACACGCGTTCACGACATCCAGTGGAAACGTCGTCGTACGTGCTCTGTCGTCGGTCGTCGTTGTCGAAGGAAGGTCACGATGTTGCTGGACACTCGCCTCCTATGCGTGTTGGCCGCCGCCGCCTTGTCCTTTCTCGGATCCGGTATGAGTTAACCACGACCACTTCTCCGACCGACTGGACAGATACGTTTACGCCATTTGATTTGCGCGACGAATGAATGCGTGATGCGTGAACTCGATCGCGCGAGCCTTTTCCTCCCCCCCCCTCCCTCTTTCTCCTTTTGTCGATTGACGCTGGAGGGGTGCGGTTTTATCTCATCCTGGTTTCTTCCCTCTTTCAACAGCGACGGAAGCGCCCGTGGACGGTGGCTGGAGCGCGTGGAGTTTGTACGGAAGCGGATGTTCCCAGACGTGCGACGGTGGCCAACGCGTTTACCAACGGTCGTGTACCAACCCTGTCCCCCAGCATGGCGGTGCGGAATGTTCCGGCGAGTCGCGACGCACCGAGTCGTGCAACACCGAACCCTGTCCCGATCCGAGTGAGTGCTTCCTTTTGGTTTTCTATTTCTAACCAGATAGGCTCGTTGGTGACGGAACGAACGCTGTCTCTTTTTCCTCCTCCTCCTCCTTTATGTTGTGGCGATGTTACTTTTAGTTTAAAGGAAGAGTTTTAAGACTCCTTTTGTGTTTGGAAAAGTTGTGTCGTGGCCACTATCCATCCGTCTCCAATCAGTAGCGTCACCAGGCAGGGGCGGATAGTACCGAGTGATAGCAAAATTATTTTTCATAAAACAACACTGTAGTTAGCAATAAGCACAAAAATAGGTTCCGTAAGCCCAGCTTTAGCCACAAGACTGAAATTGTGTCAATTCATTGGCGTTGGTGTTTGGCTGGAAAGCCTGCAAAAGCTGTAGCTACGTGTTCGCTGTGTGATAAGGAAAGCTTAGAAACGACTAAATTGACGTCGCGGTGAATCACGTGATGCAATGTTGTTTTTATTTCATTAAAAACGATCACCAAAGAGTTACATATAGATATAAAATCAATAGAAGACAAACGTCGCCTAAATCATAATTAGGATATGAACAAATAACGACCCACAACTATAATAGGTATGTATTTCTCACCTACTTGTCCAACAACAGAACTAGCTGGTGTCTTCAATGAATATTATATAGAGCATGACGCTTCGAATACTGCCATGTTTTTATAGCAGCTGATCAAGGGTTGACATTGCATACTGTGTCGTTTAAAACGGCTAGTTTAACGTCGAAAGAACGTGACTAACTACTAGTTCCATTTTATTGTTGCATCGTTGATGTTTGATCGATCACTCAGTTAAAGTCGCGTTGGCAACGTGATGAGGAGTTGGTTCGAGACCAAATTGAGAAATGGCGTGTTCTAGACAAGGGCATCAACGAGCGAGCACTTGGATTGGACGAGCTGCCAATTTGTTGTCTCTTCTTCCTCGTCCTAGACGCCCAGTGGAGCGAATGGACGAGCTGTTCCGTGCCGTGTGGGATCGGCGATCGAAATCGACAGCTTATGTGCAGCAATGGCACCGAGCCCTGCCGTGGGCTGGGAGCCCAAAGCGAGAAGGAGACGTGCAACTCGTACAACAAGACCACGTGCGGTGGTAAGGAAAAACGAAAGCGCGCGTGTCGGTCGCAGATGGCTTGGGTAATGTTGGTTTTTGTTTTGTCGTAGACCTTTGCGACCGGCCGGAGAATATAAAAAAGAAACTATGCCCCGAGAAAGCCAAGTGCAAGGATGTGAGTAACGACACTTATGGCCGAATGAGATGCGACTGCGTGATGGGGTACAAGATGAAAGGCGGCAAGTGCCACCGTGAGTAGGGAGGGCCCCTTGTTGGGTTGGGCTCGTCTGTTTCGGGTCGCTCGACGTGTCGTTCGTTTATGTTTTTTCCAGGACCTAAGCCAGCGCCGCCCACGCCCAGACCCATTCCCACGCTAAGTCCGGTGAGTGTCTGTCTGTCTGTCGTAGTACGTAGTTTGGTTCTCTGTTCTCATATACTGTATTGCGTTTGCAGGCCGAGAAGAAGGTGGTGGTGGTGATCACAACGACAGCCAGCACCGTCCTGCTTATTTTTGTGGGTTTGACGCTCATTATCTTTCTCGTGATGAGGTGAGTGACTTTTCGGAGCGAGAGGAGCGTCCTGCTGCTGCTGCTGCTGTCTGATTGTCGTTGTTTGTGTCTCCCCGAGGATTTTCACTCCGGATCGCGTGATCCAGATGAACATGGAAGTGTCGCTCGAGGCTGCCCACCTGCTGCTGCTCCTGCCAGTCGACGTCGCCCTCGAGCATCCCATGTTTTGTCGAGGTATTTCGATGGCGCTCCATTTCTTCTTCACGGCATGCTTTGCCTTCATGTGTCTCGAGGCCTTGCACATGTACAGCCTGGTCGCGTACGTGGTCCAGCGAAATGGTCTTTATTCGCGCCTCGTCAACACGTGCATCGGTTGGAGTGAGTACACCTATATAGGGAGAGGCTGCTTTTCCACTTGCGATCGTAGTGTCTGTCGTTGATTCGCATCCTCGCATTCCTTTTCGACAGGTTTCTCCGTTCTGGTGCTGGTGTTCGGCATCTGTTTCCACTTCGAAGACTATGGAGGAAAATATCAGTTGAGTCGGTCGATTCGTCCGCACGCTCGTCGCTCGATGATCATACGCTCTTGTTGTGACATTTTTCAGTTGCTGGCTCCAGATGGACTCGTCCCTCATTTACTACCAGCTCGTGCCCATCCTGGTTTTGGTCTTGCTCACCCTTATTCTCACCGAAGCAGCGGGAGCCGCTGACTACAAACCTCTTCAACGGACCGACGAAAAACAACGGTTTAGTGCCAGGTGGGTTGACTACTTACTACAAAGTCTAGCCTCCCCACCCACGGGTGACCGCTCTCGTTGCAGCCAACGCAAGAAAATCTTTGGTTGAAAATGAAAGTTGTTTGTTTTTGTTTTCTCAGATTGAGTCAGCGATCGAATTTGGTGATTTTGCCTCTGGTGTTTGCGTCGTGGTTGCTGGGCACGCTGTCCACTTACGAACAGAATTTGGGTCTCTTTTCCACTTTCAGTGTGGTCAACAGTGTCCTCGGTGGAGTTATTTTTGCTTTCCACACGCTCAACAATAGCGAGGTGAGGTTTCGTTTTTCTGTTTGAAAGCGTTTGTTTGTTTGTTTGTTGGGAAGAAGAAAAGTTGGACTCGACGAAAGCGTTTATTTTCACGTAGGTACGCAAGAAACTGAAGCAGCTCGTTACTTGTTCTTGCAAGAACAAAACCGGTTGAAGAACCCAACTCTCCCGAAGAATCTACTGATTGGTTTTTGGTTGTTACTTACTGTATCATTCATTGATGGCACGTTTGATTAATTTCCAGAGCGCGTGTTTGATGTATAATTTGCATTCGCTGTCAAATAAACGAGTGTTGTGGACCGACTTCCGACTCTTAGTTGTATGTCATCATGCCAAAACTAAGATGGTTGGTTGAAACCCAAGTCTTTGGATTTTTAGTGTAGCGTTTCCCTACTTTACAAACGAATTGTGGTTTTGGTATTTTGACCATGGGAATTTGATTCGGACAAGTCCCTTGAGCGATAGTTTCATTCCACTCAATCCTCACAAATCGAAAGTCTCATAAAGTAAGCAAAAATTGCGTGTGCCACTCACGAATATTATAATAGTGTGTTTTTCGAATAGGATGAGCGTACGAGAATAGTTGTGTCATTTCATTACATAAGGGTCATTAGTGATTCCATACCATACCATACCATTTCAACCCAATTGTCAATCCTGACCACATTGTTATATTGTTTTGTGGCAAGTAGAATGGTTAATATTCCCTTTAATGGGACTATGAACGCATATTGTAAGAGTAAATCGCCTGAAAATAGATGGGAAATACCTCGCCTGACCGGAATGATGGTGGTGGTGGTGGTAACAGTGTCATGTGTTGTTCGTAAAGTTTGAGGGCCAAATGACATAGCTGTAAAAGCCAGTCGGTGCCCTCGTTAAACCCCAAGTACCTACCTACCTACCTGTTCGTAAATGTAGTGTAGTGTAGTGTAGTGTGTGTATATCAAATGCTTTTTTGTAGTCGATGTACGCGATGTGTAGATTCCTATTCTTAACGCGCGCCTGTCGCAGAAGAACAGGAGTTGTTTTTTGCATTCCCTGGAGTTGTTGCGGCAGTCTTTCTACTGTTCAGTGATGATGATGATGGTGTGTGTGTGTCGCAGAAGAGTTGAATGCGGGCGACAAGTGAGGAGTTTGTGGACGGTAGAAAGGCATTCTGTATCTAGCAGAGTCTGCAGTGTTAGTGTCTTTGGGTTGGTTGGCATGTATGTAATTCCTTGCATGAGGAATGTAGGCGTGTGTTCAGGGTGTGCGAGTATGTCGTTGAAGGAATCCGCAAGCTTCTGGTGTAAGCAGGTGAACCGCTTAAGTCAAAAGTCTTGGATGTTATCTGGATCAGGAGCTTTCCAGTTGTGTGCACGTGTCAGGTTAGTTTTGATATCCTCGGCGGTACGTAATATCGCAAAACTCCATGGTAGGAGTATGAGTGAGGTGTTGATCCACGATGAGGGCTTACTTCGGACCACAGAGCTGTCCAGTGAAGAAGGGAGGTGGGTTTGGAAAGCAAACGAACGATTCAAGTGTCTTTTGGTTTGTGTTGAATTGATAATTCTGTTGTTTGCGCTCGCTGCATTGTTTGTCTCGTTGCAGACTTTGCACTGAGTTTTTGTTTGAGTGTCTCGAGGTGTATTTGTATCGTGGTATTGTGTTGTGGGTGTGAAGCCGTTTGTTTGCGTAATTGTCGTGTGCGTTCACCAGACATGTAAGTTATTTGGTTAGCCTGCCAATGTCTTGTCGATGGTCCGAGATCCGGTTCTCGAGTCGACGTTGCCAGGCTGGTTTGCGGGGACCGGTGTTGAGGTTTGTGATCGAGGCTCTTCACCACCACCATAGCCCCACCTATAGCGGACTACCTGATGCGGAAGGCGACCGGAACGGTATAAAAACGAGAGAAATACGAAGAAAAAGCAGATCAGTCGAGATCCGTCTCCCGATCCAGTACTCAGAAGATTGTCCAGTTACCTCTGACTACAAAACCACGACTCCCGTTCGATAAAGCATTTTTTTATGCTCGAGCGGTCGAGGGTTTTTCTTCCGAGCACCCGACTGCGGCAAATCAGCGACAAGTGTGTGATGTGCCTCCTTGCTCGTACTATGGTCCAGGTTAGTCGTTGGAGGGCACCGTGGTCCCTGCGGGGTGGTTTAACCCTAGTGCTCGTTTTGCCAAAATAACTTGTGTTATTAGAACACTGTAGTTATACTTAAAAGAACAAAATCTTCAAAGTCTTCTTCGTAGCCAAACTTATGGGTCACGAGTAGAGCGTTGTTCTTGAGAATTATTTGTGTATTTATGTAACTTGTGT
>JAQIWH010004688.1:0-16331 GCA_034695005.1 Cryptops parisi
TGAATGAATAAATAACTGTAACAAATATTGCGACAGCAATATGAGATATGACAGACAACATGAGCAATATGACAGCAATAAATAACTTTTCCGTCATTTTTGACGGGCTATTTACTAGTAATACATAACACAAAAAAACTTTATTTAGTTTTCAAATAAACTCTTTCTTTCTAACAGCAAAAGCTAGAAAAGTTTGAGATTACATTAATACAATGTAAATAAGAAAGTAGAGTCAAAATATTGTTTGTTTGTTTTTAAAATTTGAAAACAAAAACAAGAATTCTGTATTATCTCGAGTTTTTTTTTTAACTATTTCTAACTATCATTTGGTCTAATCTAATCTAAAGAATTTATACAGCTTACTGAGAAAAACACAAACACGGATCCTAAACATTGGGTTGCTAGCGTTACGGCACGTATTACCAATTCTCTAGGCTCAACTATCACTGTCCGCAGTTGGTTCCAAGAGAATTTCCTAAACACATTCATAAATGCATAAGGGTTGTAAGCTAGGTCTTGCTATAGCGGTACCACGAAAGAAGCTCTAGAAACCATTTTACAAAGCAAATCCTGCGCAAACAAACTGTAAATTAGAGTTTAATCCACTGCTCAAAAAAACGATTAAGAATTTTCTACACTTTTCTTCGTTTCATAGTAATGGGTACGGAAATTTGTTTTTATAAAGAAAAAAACAACAACTTCGTTTTGAATTAATTTAAAAGTTAAGATGGTTGTTTTTTGTTTTTGCCTATTCAATAAAAAAACAGAACTTTTCTCTATTTGTTTTATAAAAAAACGATTGCAAATTAGTTTTTCATTTAGAATATGCCAATTTTAATCATTTTCCCTTAAAGGCAAAAGAAGGTAGCATTGATGAAATCTAATAATGGCTAAATTTTATCGAATGGTTTGGCAAAAAAAGTTAATATCTTTTCTCAGAGTTCAATTAATTTTGACTGGTATGATAAGAAAATAAACTGGAATGAGATCAGCAATTCAAAATCTAATTGTCATCCTTTCGTTTTCTTTGCTGCGGGATATTCCGTCCGCATTTTAAACAAACAGCAAACATGCTTGCCAATGAAAATACTGTATAACTTTTACAAAAAACGCACACGAATGATTTAAATTTATTGTAGAGGATATTACATCCGTTTGGATAGACAACAAATTTCCCTACAAATGTTTCACTGCTTGGAATTAAATGCCTATGCGAATTCGGAAAAAAGTCGAGAGCATTAATGTAAGGTTAAAAAAGCCATATGAAAAAATGGATAAACTTATTTACGATTATATTTTGTATAACTTTTAATTCATTTTTGTACAATATTTTATGTTACATGTTTTGTTACCTTTCGTGTAAATACTTTTTATGTATTGTGTATGTCTGGGTTGGTTCTTTTTGACTGTTTGATAAATAAATAAATAAATAAATAAATAAATAAATAACGGTTCACATAAAACTTGAGTTGTTCTCATGTACTCTGGTACATGAATTTATTGTTAACTCGTAGCTAATGAAGCACAAAGCTGAATATGGCCCGCGGGCCACTAGTAACACACTTATGAGCAACATTGACAAAGTAATGAATATAAATTGTGCACAGAAAACGTCATTATAGTTATGCAAAATTTACATTTATCAAAATAAGTACAAGAGAATTAAAGTTCCTTCGATCAATGATAGGAAAATTTTCGTGTCTATTATTAAACTGAAACAAATAACCCCCGACACACACACACACAAAATACTGAAAAAGCTTCCTTGTCTAATATTTCA
This sequence comes from Cryptops parisi, assembly GCA_034695005.1. NCBI lineage: Eukaryota > Metazoa > Arthropoda > Chilopoda > Scolopendromorpha > Cryptopidae > Cryptops > Cryptops parisi. The sequence goes on from JAQIWH010004688.1 coordinate 1,781, forward strand.
ACACCATCATCGACTGTCACATTCAAAATACGATGACCTTTTTTTCCCCGAACAAATCTTGTTTTCTTCTCCTAGCAACAATATCGTGGGGGAGAAAATGAGTTTGGCGATTTAAAACGACAACAAAAAATACTCCACATATCAGACAAAGAAATAAAAAAAAGCCAATAGAATGAGAAAAGAACGAATTCGAAAAAAAACAAAACTAATCAACAATTTTCAAGTGAATATTTACTTTCGCACTAGTATTATTTTTGAAAAGTTTCGTTAGAACTGATAGTAAGAGCAAGAGTAGCAAGAAGCAGTAGCAGTGGTGGCATCCGAAAAGGCAATATCTCGTCTGGTTGGCGACGAGTGTGCAATCTTCATTCCCTGTGCCAGGGCTTTTATTCAGTCTATTAACCTTCTTGGCAGGGTGCAGGCACCCTTGCCACTCCACGCCCGCCTTCATTATTGAACCTGACACGAGACTTATTGCATTGTAAAGTACCGTCGCGCGCTCCGCCTACGTACGCATTGTTGGAAGTGCGACTGTGATCACGATGGCAGTCGTGGTGATGGTGATGGTGGTGGTGGGAGGTGGGTAGCAAATCAGAAGCAGTTGGGCGGGTGTGCACTTCCGTTCTATTTAAAGGAAAACCCACTTTTGCTTTATGGGGACGACACGACTACTGTGTAGGAGGCACTTTTGCCGTCGCGGAAAAACGAAAAGAAGCGAGACGACGACGGCGACAGGAAAGGGAGCGAGAAAGTGAATTTGCCACCATCGCCTACAACGGGTCTTCGTTATTTTCCTGTTTTAAATCACACCATCTTCAGATAAAATCAATTTATTGGATGAGAAAAAAAAAAGAAGAGGAAGATCGATCCCCGACACCGAGAAAGCAAAGAAGTCGCCAGCCCATGAAATAGTATTACCAGTGCAATTGCCTTTCAAAGCACGATAACTTTTTTTTTTACACTTTTTCTCTCCCTTATTCTGTTATTTCCTGCCACTGGTGCATAAAACTAACATATTATTAAAATAATTTTTGGGAAAAAAAAATCAGAGAAAAAATGCGGGTTTATACAGTCTATTATGTATTCCGATAGATATGCAGGAATAAAAAAAAAAACATGATAAAATGGTTTGCACAGCGCTGAAAAAAGTTCAATCAAAAACCAATTTAGCTTACTTAAACATAAAATCCAATAGTGAAAATAAATAAATATTTATATTATACATTATTATTTTTACTAGTTTCATTTTTGAATCAATAAACAACGGGTAACATATATTGTGTGTTGGATGCTACATATTGCCGGCAACTTATGCATAATTCAATAAAATCAATAGTTTGAAATTAGGAGTCAACTAAGTTTATAATAAAACAAGTAACTGAAAAAACTGCGTTTTTGATAACTTTTTTTGCAACCTCGTAATTACTAAAACAAACACGTGGAAATATATTTATGGCTAAAATATAATTAAGTGTTTATTTGAATAGATCAATTTTATTCTACATCTATCAACAATGAATGGCTGCTCACGTTATGAGGTTGACATTTTGTGTGACAAAATCTAAGAATTGACTGAACATTGATCCGTCTAAATTTGATACAACAAAATATTCTTCTACCCCAGTCTATGTTCAAAATTTTAGCTCTGTAGGTCATTGGAAACGTAACGAAAGAAAAGCTAAAAAATTTTAAATTATCTCAGAATAAGTTAATTAATTAAGATAGGGGTTAAAAATAGAAGAGGTTAAAAAAAAACATAATTACACTACACATTATAACTAAATCACTACTGACAACTTCAAAAAATAAAACCTAAGTTTATATGTATAAAAAATGTACATAATCGTTAATAAAAAACACCATAGAAACTATATATGTTAATGCTTTTAACCAATAGCAAGAACTCTGCCACCGTTACATACAGATTGTGCAAGAAAGCTTCCTTTCCACTTTCTCATTCATTAATTCCAAAAAAAATAAACACACATTTTAAAATTAAACAAAAACATTAAAATAAAAATAAAGAAAAATTTATTGTATTTTATTGTGTGACTATTTTGTGCGTCATATTTAGGAGACTGGTTCCTTGAAAAAAGCAGTCAAAGTCGTATAAACAGATCACGTCAAAACAGAAATAAAGCGAACGAAAACAAAACCACGCGTCCACAATAACCCTTTTCCTCGTGAAGATAGAGAAAGTAAAAAAAAATAGGGTAAGGGGAGGTTGAAGAAAATGCAAGGCACCCATCCAACCAACAAACCAACCACCCAAGTGTTTATCTCTTTGGCAAGTTTGGCAAGCAGCAACGGTGGTGGAAATGGTCGCCTCTTGTTCCGACTGCATTGGTGCGATTTCCAAACATCGACTTTCAACGACACTTTTCTCCCTATTGGCGTTCAAAGAGCAGGGAGGGAGTGTAACTTTTTTTTTTTTGGTAGAACGTGTTTTTCAACAGCAACTGTGTCTTTGCACATAGTAGCAGCACCCGTTACGAATAGAACTACAGTAGTACTAGAAAGCGTGTCAGCGCGAATTTCATTATTGATGCAGCAGCAGTTTTCTACGACGCTTCCTGAGAATAACGGTGTTACTCATGAACGAACAGATGAGAATAAAAGACTCTCAACGATGCTCTTACTTAGAAAACCGACTGAGAATAAACGACAGCCTTTCCCAAACACCACCCACCCAATCTCTGTTTTTCCCTATTTTTTATTTTATTTTATTTTATTTTATATTTTTTTTAGTTCTTTTACTAAATAGACACAAAAAGACCGAAGACTCCATTTGCGACTATTCGGTGCAGATGATGATTTTTTTTAAACAAAAAAATTCGTTTTTTGTCGCTATTTTAGAGAAAAGCCTAAAAGAAAAGAGGGATATAAAAAATATAGCTCAGCATTTTTAAAAACATTTTTTCCCTTGTAATATTAGTATCAGCACAACATTGACTGAAACTTGCCGAGTGTGAAACAACACGATAATCTGAAAAAGTAGCTTCTATAATGCATAAAAGAAATGCAAAAGTTACCTACTGGTGTCTAAATACTTTATATGCATATGTTGGAACGATACGTTCAAAAGTCGAAAAATTTATGCTTCATAAATTATGGAATTGATCCCCCTCCCAAAGATAGTACTTTAAAAGCGAAATAAAACACCAACGAAAAATGGGGGTTCGAACTAGGGATGCAGAAAAAAATGGTTGCCATTTATAATTTAAATCTTTGAACAATAACTGAAGAGCATCCTCCAAGTTTATGAATAACGATCGAACGAAAGACACTGTTGTTGATCGTTAATGTATTGTTTATGGTGATATAATCCGACTAAATTTAGATTAACTTAAGCCGTAAGAGTCGTTAAATTGAACTCATTAATCAACGACAGCAGTTTGTGAATTTGCGAAGCACGTGTATAAAACGGTGATTTATAGCGAAGTTTGAAATAAACCATACGTTTCATTTGCAATGAACACTTATACCGTTTTGTATGTTATTGGTTAAATTTATGATAAACCTTATTGGAAATTTGAATATTATAGGATGCAAGTTGTAAATAAAGTTTGTCACTCGACACAGGACGTAAAGTCTGTTTCTCGACACGTTAAAGTTAAGCTTCAGTTAAGCTCTGTTGTCATTTTGTACATTGCCAATAACCATTCGATATTGTTCCCGAATGCTATAAATTTTAAATACATCCGCTTCAAGTTGTTTGATGATCAAAAAAATATTTGTTGTTTTTATATAGATCAATATCGTACGGAGTATCCGCGTAACGTTTTAGAAAGACTAGAAGTCCATTTTGTTTATCCCTCGAGCAAAAAACGCGGATCAATAGCAGAGATTCTCTTTTTCTGGCCTGTAGCTAAAATGTTAGAAAAAACTTTACTACGTCTATTTCTCAACATAGCCCAAAACCCATCGAATTTATAGATACTTCTTATGTTAGTGGCATTAAGTTTTGTTTTGACGTTTGTTTTGTTGTTTTGATATTCTTTTTTGCTTCTATTGCCACTAAATCCTTTGCAAATGACTGTGGCTAGGAAAAAAGTGAAAGTTCGGTGGACCATACGGTTTTCGAACTGCGTCCGTTTACGACGGTGGGATTTGAGGTGAAGCTTTTAGTGGACGTTGATAACAAGTCCGTTTGAAATTTTCATCTGGTCGTTGACAGGGGGGTGTAGAAAAGAAGGGGGACAGAAGTGATAGAAAAGGGTGTGTGTGAGGATGGGGGTTAGGAAAGGCGTGCTAGGTAAAAGAGCCAACTGTCAATTCCCAATGAGTGAGGTCGTGTACGTGCAGACGCAGCTAAAACCTGCGGTCAGTAAATCCAAGAAGGTTCATCCAGTGCATTTTAATGCTCCCAGAGTGGATTGGCGGAGATGCAGTCGAGTGGGGAATTAAAGAGGTCTTTTCGCTCTCCCCCTCTCTACGACTTCAGCCTCATCGAGCATCGTTGGTTTTGATGGTGGAAAAGGAAGAGATGCAAAAGGAGCTGCTAGCGGTAGCAATGGAGGAAGTAGCAGTAGTAGTACAGTAGTAGTAGTAGTAGTCGTAGTAGTAGTAGTAGTAGTAGTAGTAGTAGTAGTAGTAGTGGTGGTGGTGGTAGTAATAGCAGTAGTGATAGTAGCGGTGGTAGTGGTGGAAGGCAAAGCTAATTTGCGAGTTGGTAATTTTACAGTTATTGTAATTATCTCCGACGATAATTGCAACGACGAAGATCAATTCTGCATTAGTGCACACCCCCACGCCATGCGAGGGAAGCGCGCGTATGCCGAGGGAAAAGCAGTGGTGCGTGCCGCAAAATCGTTTCTTAATTGAGGCAGTGAATGTAATCGTTTCTTCAAGTCGAGCGTAGTTTATTCACTGATCAGCGTGTTTGAAAATGCGCGCATGGCGGAATTTATATGTTTGGTGCCGCCAACTCTTTTGATGTGATTCATTCGCTTTGCAGTGTGGGAAAATAACACTCGACGCCATCTGAAGAACGGATCTTGATCAAAATGTCTTTAACCCAAAACCCACTTTGAAGTCGAGTTTGCTGCCGCTTTGTTTGGCTCAATCATCGATAAGCGATACCACTACTGTTACTACTCTCACCTGCTGCACAAAACATCCAGCTACAAACAGATCTGCACCTTCCATTCATTCATTAGGCTTTTGGGGGGGGGGGGGGGGGGGGGGGGGGGGGGGGGGGGGGGGGGGGGGGGGGGGGGGGGGCTTTTGCCCCCCCCCCCCCCTCTCTTCTTCTCCTCCTCTTCATATCTCTTCTCACGCACACTCCCCTTATTTGCATTGCATTGATTTCCACCGAACGATGAAGTAACGCCAACTCATCATCATCTCCCCCTTCGTTGAAATTTGCATCTTCATCAACTCCCCTCGCTTGCTACGGCAGCGTTTAAAAAATAGCTTGCAAGTATTGGTTCCACTGAAAAAAAAATAATCCGAATAAATCGGAATAGAATTTTGTAAAATTCTAAAAAATGTTTTTTTTTTGTAAAGTTTTTTTTTCTTTTATGCAAAGTTTTTTTTTTTATATATAGATTTTTAACAACTCTACTAATATGGATCTATTAAATTGCCAAATTTTAAGGTTAATTTTCGTTGATTTTATATATATTGAAAACTTGTTACAGGCAAATCGTATGAGGATCATTCAATTGAGGAGTTGGGTGGAATTACGACGTAACTCAAAAAATTTTGTTTTGAGAAAAAAGAATAAAAACATCTGTCACCTTCAAATTTAAAATTAAACAAATTCCTGTAAACTGTATATTTATAGAAAGAAAATAAACAAGTTTTACAAAAACCTGTTAACTTCAATTGACAGGCATCAAGTTACAGACAAATTTAAAAATGCAATTACCCCGTTATTCCAAATACGGGGTAATTACATTTTCAAAATCCAAATACGGGCAAAGTTGAATTATTTGTATTAGCTTACAATGTAATTAATAACACAGTAAATAGTATATACACAATGTGCACGTTAATCTCATCACCTATCTTAATCAAGTAGCTGAGTCTAATTCAGTCATCCTACAACAAACGATCTCTAATATTTAAGAACAATTAATATTTTTTATTATCTTCTTATCTTCTTTATTATCTTATCTTATTTTTTTAAATTTATTTATTTATTTATTTATTTATTGTTTTTCTTCCCATTGAGACATACAAATAAAAGAAACAATAATACAACAAACATATAAAATTAAGGCATACAAGTTAACCTACATAAATAAAATATATTTTTTTAAAAGACGTTTAAAATGTAAACACACCTTAGAACACTTTAGAGCTTTACAAGTTAATGAAGTTTTGTCAACCTCTAAAACAGCGACAATTATCGAATGGCGTTGCAGTGAAAATGGAATTAAGATTCAACTTTGAATTAATAATCCTTTCTTTGGCCTGCTGAAAATTTTTATAATTCCAATCTCTTTTGCTTGGCACGTGTTTGGGTATTTTTTTTTATCTCTTTGGCTTTATGTCCACCATTTGAAGCAGTAGTTGGCTCAACCCTCATCGGCGTGGAACCGCGTGAAATCAATTGTCCAGTAAATAAGCCACGTTATGGCCTGCAGGTGGAAATAAGCGGATTATTTAACGTGCGTTGGTGGCTGAGGTCTTTGCTTCGCATTCCATGCGCTCAGCCTTTTCGTGCTGGGGTTGAATTTCTGCGTGCACTGCTTCTACTACTACTACCACTACCACCACCACCACCACCACTACCAGTAGTTTCTGCAGGAGCCTCTTTTGCATATCCTATCGACCTCATCCGGGCTTTTCTGCGTGTGCGTGTTTTTGACACGCCGTTCCTGACGGTACTTTGCACCCTAGCTACACGGTGTCATCAAAAAAATAGGCTTAGTCCATAAACTCCTTCTCCGGTTTTGAATTAATATTATGCTTTTTATCGTGCGATAATTCCATCTTCTGAAACTGCCCTGTTGGTCCAATAAAAGGCCCGCCAATGAATTGTTACCACGTGTTGTAATATTCTATTATAAAATACGCATATGAAACGAGGGGTCCTCTGAAAACACTACCCGTTCTCAGTAGGCTACTTTCATACATATGTAAGACTAATGCCCACACAACAATGTTCTTGTCACTTTTTTATTATATTTAACGTTCATAGAGTGGTAATTCGTAAGACCGTGTTACATTACTTTCATGTATTCACATTAATTTAGTCAAAGCGCACAGGTTTAAATAAAATCTTGAATTCAGAATAGCGTTATCAAGACCTGCTCTGTGTAGTGAAATTACATTTTCAGAAACTTTTTGAAGAAACAGAACCAGTTGACATTCAAATGCAAATTTAATTCTAGTTTTTTAAGATTATGTTAACTTTAAAGTCAAACTGCTATTTCACGTTGAAACTCTTAGGCAACATGTATGGGCCATACAGTATTAGGAAATTTCAAAATCGAATCGATTCTATAGATTGGATCGACGCCAAAGATCCATATCTAAAATCGTATTTTAACAGAAAGCCAAATACAATTGCCGAAAACTAAAACTTAATAATAACACTATCAAAATATATTGTAACACCAGCATTGGAAATTATTAACTGTGTCCAATAATTCAAACAATTATTATACGCTTTATATTAGCTTCACTTGTAAGTGATTTTGTGAGTGAGTGAGTAAGCTGGGAATTGAACGTATACTGTCATCTACAAACGTTTATGATAGTATAGTGTACAGTCCAAAGGACCAACAATGGCATAAAGTGAGAACCGCATAAACAGAAAATAGCATAGGTCCAATGTAAAAAAAAATTGCATAAATCGAATCCAAAATCGAAAATGAAATTACTCAAAACTCGCGAATATTATATTACTCAATGATCGCATTAATGTAAATTCGCATAAAGCAAAACGATATAAAGCATATGCTTCAAATTTATTTTTATTGTACAGTACGGAAATTGTTTTTTATTATAAAGTTTACGGAAATACTGATCACAAAACTTAAAATAAACAACAATAATAATTTTACTTACACCCTACATTTAGTCAATTTAACTTTGAAGTGACAGAATTGACTTTAAAATTAAATATGTGCAAAGATAATTTTTTAGTTTGTCATCATTTTTAGTTTGATGTTACGAGTGAGATGTGAATTTTTATTGTATAGAAGTATCTTTAAATATTTTTACGCAAGTCGGGGTAAAAAAAAAAAAAACAGCCCAAAGTACAACTTTGAATGGTTTTGATTTCGAGTGACGAAATTCGGAAATAGGTTGTCATCACTATGTAGCTTTGGTGCAGAAGTAAGCTGTAATATTTTCAAGAGTACCATTTCCGCCGAACCGGCAAAACCTGGTATGGTTTCGCAGTCGTCGGTGAAATCCAATAACGATGTTTTCCACTCACTGACTCTTATTCATACTTCATAACAGCCTTGGAACTTTTCCAGCCTATGTCGAATCCCCGAGTTTCTTGATAAATGGAGGGAGCGAAGTTTCATCTGATGGATCTTTTAGCAATTCACAAAAAAAAAAACTCAATGTTACCCACCCTCGATGTACCCAGGAACAAGGACATAATCTTATTACCCCCAAGAACAAAAGTCAACTTAAATTAAAATTAACGTCGTTTTGTTCTGGTAGCTTGACTTCTTTAAAAGTCCATTTCCACATGCCATTTAGCAAAAGAGTGCATCTCCACTAAAACAGTAGTCTTACAACAACACCGAAAGGAACATTCCCAACTACATATAAAAAATAAAAGAACATACACACACAGGACAAGAGAGAAAAAATTCATTCATTTCTACTAGACGTGCCCACTTCGTCGTCCTCGACTTTTGCTACTAAATTACATGCTGAGTGGTGCTGACATTTTTTTTTCTCATTTCCTACTTTACAACATGCCCCTGGCGGTCGTTTCTAATTCTTTTCTTTTCAATATAAAAAACCCAAGTAAATATATATAAAAAAAATGTTGATAAATTGCACGAGAAGAAATGAACAAAGAAACATGGAAATGAATTTAAAAAGGTTTCACTCTTATTTTTTTTCTTATGGGGAAAAAGCTTTTGTAGGTTTAGAACGCCTAGAACGAGTCCTTGGAATTATTTCAAGAAACAAGGACTCGGTCAACAACCGTCATGCGAGAATTATCGATTGCTTGGGAAAAGTCTCGTCAAGTCGTAACACGGAAATAGTAAATTGTTTAATTAGCATTTTCCCCCAAGTTTATGGGCTGCATGCGAAAATGAGCTCCGGTTAACTTCTTAATAATGTCTACGATGGGGGCTCAATCTGCACTGTAATATCTTTCCTTTCACAATGTGTACACAGCAAACTCCGTTGGCTTTTTAATGATTTGCAATTCCTTCTCATGGCAACCGAGCTCAATGGCAAAGATTACTCGCTATAATAGCGGGATTTCTCGCACTAGATTGTCTAGAAGCGATATAATACACAAGGTATGTTATTAAGGCTACACGCGCATGCAAAGAAGATTGACATAAAAACCAACTACATTGACAACATATTTCATAACAAAAGTTCTACTTTAAGTGTATTTTCACTGAACACAGCTCATGTGAAATATGTCGGTTCTGAATATATCTGGTAATCATCGATTTACAAGTAACAATATTTATCCTAATTTATATCTATAGTACAACAGTTAACCAATACCCATTGAATCGGATGCTCTATTAAAATTGAAAATAAAACAACTACACCGTATGAGTTTATCGGTGTTGTGCTAGTCAGTATTACCTATTGACCAGTAATGTAATTACAGTTGAAATCGATTGGTATCAGTGTGCACTGTTAAGCTGTACGATTTGATGACAACAAAAGAGTAGTTCATATCTAGTTACCAGTTAACCTATTGATGCTTAACAAAATAAAAGGAAACAAAATAAACAACATAGCCTGTTTTAGCTGCTCGAATAACATAACAAGTTAGATACTTACTCTTTGTAAAACTTTTTCAAATGGAAACATTCTGCCTCGAGCAACATTTAAATTTCAATTTATCGCATATCGATCGAACTCAATAGAGCTCACGCGCAATAGTTTCGTATAAACAATTCATTCATTAATCATTGTTTCCAAACACGAAACTGTAGATGCTGTTTTCCAACTGCTATAATGGCAAAGGCATGCTGTTCGTGTGTGATACACGACTTTCTCGACTATATAACAACACAATTTGTTTTATAGACAAATTGAAACATGATCTAGTCGTGTTTGCCAACCGCGTAACATTTTATTAAAGTCGATGCATCGGGTTCACCCAGCGTATATATTAGGTGGGTAGTCAATCGTTAGGAAAAAGGGAGGGGGGAAGACATCGTAATGAATTCGAGTCGTGTGAGATGAACTATCGAGTTCGGTCGTCGCCTCTTGATTTTCATCGAATGGCGGTCTCTTTACCTCCAAGAATTGATCGTGCAAATGCTTTCAGTGGAAAATGCGGTTTTAATTTACGCCTTGCATTTATTCTGACCTGCAACGCGTGCATGTTAGGTACCGAAACAGTTTTGGCTGAGGGCAAATTATGCTGTCAAGTAGACTATAGAGGTGGGCCTAAAAGTAAAAAGAGGGAGATAAAAGGGCAGGATCCTATAATTCATCGAGGTGGTTATTAAGAGATCAAACGCAAATAACCCCATAAATGAAGCCATATAAAAAATCAAAAAAAAATCGCTAAAGCCAACAACACACGAAATGCACTTTGTTTTGGCTTCATTAACGAAACACCGTTCTATCACCTGTAAACATCGATCATTAATAATGTTGTTGACAACTAGGGAAGCCGATGAAGGTAATGAGTGGCGGACCAATTTGATCATGGTGCTGGATTAATAGGACGAAGCCTGCTCGAAAACAACTATTTATGCGCTTTGTTTTAATTAAGCCCATTGTCGTTGTTGTTGGTAGTATAAAGTCTGCTAATCTATAGCAAACTGCTTCAGGCTTAACTCTAATATAGTGTTGGTTTTAAAATTATCAACCAGGCATAGATAGTAAAAAAATATGTACTACATTGCAGAAATTTCTATTAATTGCTAAAGAAAACATTAATTGAAAAGAATAAATTTCATACTTCATACTTACATTTCATTCAGCTTTACATGCGAGTGAGTGAATTTGTGAGTGAGTGAATGAGTTGTTAGTTTATAAATGAGCGAGATGGTAATTGAAGGTGTATTGTCATCTACAGTCGTTTATGAGAATATCGATGTATAGTCCAATGTATCAATTAAAGCATAAAACAAGACCCACACAAGTGCTTCAAAGTCTTTCAAGTCCTTCATAAATCAAAAACAACAAGATTTAATAACGTATAACAAAATCGCATATAAATAAATAAATCAAAACTTGCAGAAATGAAAAATGGAATTACTTAAAACACGCATAAATTGAATTTTAAATTACTGAAAGATTGCATAATTTTCATAAATCGGAAGATGAAAAAAAAATCAAAAATAGATTTTTTGCATTATGTTATGTTAGTATGTATATACAATATACGATATCTGTATATGACCGTATATAAAGAGTACGCTTAAAAAGCATTATTAATATACTGTATTTGTTGAAAATTTTGATTGTACACTTAACATATGCAATCTAACGAATCTAATATAAAATCCGTTATCAAAATGAAAAACGAATACGTATTCTGCTTAACTTGATAAACCTGTTTAATAATCTACAACTCCGCTTAAAATGAGCATAAACTAGGAAACAGCTGGAAAAACTTGTTCCATTCCCATCATTCGCATTTCCTGTTTGCTATGTAAATTGCTACTTCCTCTTGTACCTCTAACACTTGGTGAAGCTGAAGGTTCTTCAAGTACTTGAACCTCAGCTAACTCTAATGCGAATCAAATTTTATTTATCAACATTCATAATTTAGAAGATCTTCCAACGTTGGGGTCAATTTCACTAAGGCATCCAGTTTCATTCCACATGAAAATTTGCACTATGATTAAGGAAATATACAGGATGTTTCATAATTAAAGAACCTGGTGTAAAAGAATGTAAAGTAACATTTTTACAATTTAGAGAAAAATTCGTTTAAAAAAATGAATTTGTTTTGTTGTCTATTGGCTACTTTACACTTCTTGCATGACTATCTTTGCACATGTTGTTTGCTTAAAATTATGCGTCAAGAAGGTAAAATTGCACTTTACACATTCGAAAGTTTTTCTTGCTTATTTTTGACAAAAATGTCACTTAACATTATTTTACACCAGGTTTTTCAATTCTTAGTGCAGTGAAACTAATAAACTACACTAAGAATTATGGGTCACTCGGTACATAGTAAAAACAAAATTTTATTTCAGTAAGTAAACACGAAATCTGTGTGTTTAAAGTTTCAAAATTTTTTATAACCTCATCACCAGAACACACAAACACATGCATATACCAAACATGGAAGGATGTAACTGCAAAAGTTGATGCAAACTTCGGTAAATTATTTATATGATAGAAAACAACATTTCAAGGTTCTGAGATTTTATATTTAAAATCATGGACAAAAAGTTGGAAGTGAATTTTAGCACTAATAAAAAAATATATAGAAAGCTCGGGGAATGGATTTTCTGCCTTTCGTTTGAAGTCGTAACTCAGGATGAAAACGATAAAAACTCAGACGTCTCGCTGTCAAATTCAGAAAAACAGTTGTTCCGCATATTTCACGAGATCCTACGTTTCGTGGAATCGTCTGCACCCGATGCATCTTCTTGTGATGATGGGAAATGGAATAACGATTTCCGGATTCAAATGACTGTTTCTACCTCCCAGAGTTAAGTGAAAGGAACAAAAAAAAAATAAACTTTATAAAAATGTTTACAGATTCGTGTAAGTCTGACTTTTCCGGTAAGATTTCGATCAAACCAACTCGGTTTTCCAACTGAATTTATACGAGTATTTGCAGATAAAAAAAGTTTAATTATATTGCAGTAAACATTTATCTAATATAACCATACTATCGGATATCGTCGTAAATTATGTCATGAAAATATTGTATCTGTTTCGTAACCTGTATCTAAAACTATATAATTTCATTTGTATGTATGTAAGTATTCTGTGTATTTCACACTTTAAATCTACATAAATCATCATAACAACGTGAGTGCAAACAATGATATCCGCTGGTTAAATTTAACAATGAATTATGTGATGGAGGATAGCTAATATATGGGGTGTCCCAGCCAAGCGTACCATATTGCTGTAGCAGCTTCACATCATATCAATTTTGCTATGCAGCAAAAGTAAAATTAGTTGGTTGTATGGTTAATTTAAATACGAATTTAAACTTGCCTAACAGCTACTGTAAAATCACTTTTTCTGCATAGCAAAATTAATATGCAGTGAAGCTGCTAAGCAGTATGGTACTTTGTATGGTGTATTGTTAGAAAATTTGTTTCTCAGCTGGATTGGTGGAAATAAATTAAACGGCAGTGAATTCTGACTGCGTGGGCTATTGCCTACAACTTTCTAAATATGAATTGATATCTACGCCACATTGTTCAAAATTTAATAGTGCGATTTCCTTGAAAATTAATTTCACCATAATTAATAGCACCATTGGTAAGACACCTCTCTCAAGATGCTATTATATCCAAAACTTAAAATTTTCATTATATTAGTTTCTCGGGTATAAATCTTGAGAACACTTGGCTGGGATACCCTTATATCACAGTATATGTTGTATATAGCAGTCTACGTTAGCCTACCAATGTGGGTGAAGTACGGAATGCACCAAAACAACGTGACTGTAAACACAGATGAGTATAACAGAAGATTTCCAATCGGAGTGCATCAGAATGTTTATTAAATTCGTTCGTCGTTATTGACGGGCAAACTTTTACATCCGTCATTATTATTATTATTTGAGGGGCATAACAGCTAGTTTCATGAGAATATGTTTTGTACAGCATGTTTCAATATGTAATACATAAACATGATACACGTACAGTCCTTGTATTTGGGTGTATTGCAAGGTTAAATTTATGTATTATTTTAGAATTAATTTATTAATGTCACTATAGTAATTATGTATATAATTCCCGGGGTTTAAAAACACTATAATTAGATAGTCACTATGTAATTACTACAATATAAATACCATGTCAGCATAAATGGGTAGTTACAGTAACCATTGATCAATGACAATAATTTTACAAAATACAAATTTAAACAATAAACTATAGTCATACAATATAAATTTTAATAAATTATTAATTGTGATTTTGTATATTGCAATAATTCAAAGTTTTTTTATACTTTGTTTATAAGCTTATATTTATAAGCATTAAATTTTCCATTGAGCAAGAGTCATACTGTAGGCTACTGTAAAACTAACATTACATTATAGCCTAATTAAAATTTCCAATGAAATTAACTTTGAACAAAACTGAAGAAGTTAAAAGAAAACAAAATTCAGAGAATCGCGTGACACGTTAAGTTTTTTCTACAAAATATTTTGTCTGAGGATATAACTGACACTAATTCAACTTGTATTCCTCCCATAAACTACTAAAAATAACAAAAACTA
>JAQIWH010004689.1:0-16322 GCA_034695005.1 Cryptops parisi
ATATGGTGCGCGAATTTTGTCTCCTCATCGTTTTAATTATAAGTTTTATATTTATTTGTTTATAGTTTAAATTAATTTAGAGCTCACATTTTATTTTCTAATTTTTAATATATTAAAACCAAAAGTGAGTCAAAAGTCATGCACCATCGACAATTTAACAACTTTTAAAGATAAAACATATTTTTATTATAATTAATTTTAAAATTATGAGAAAACTTGTAAAAAAATGATTTTATTTTCACGTTTCTTTAATATTTATATAAAAATAAAATATTTAATTATTTCATATATTTTTATTGTATTAAAATTGCTATGTAGCGCAAATTTTGTCTCGTTCTAAATATATTGATTTTTATGTTTTTTATACAAAAATATAATCATTACAAAAATATATATATTTTATTACAAAATTTTATATATATTTTATGAAATTATATTAAAATTGGAATGTAGCGTAAATTTTGTCTCTCACTAAATATTTATTTTAAAAAATAATTTTCATCATTTCGTTGAAAAATCGTCGACATTTAACATTGTTTATACATTTCTCCAGTTGCAAAAGTGAAATCGAACTCGGTTGTCAGGATATATATTATTATGTAGAGATTAATTATTATGCTATTATTTTGCGAAAGAGTTATATATAGTCCCTTTGATCATCGTCTAATTCCAGGTGATGTAAACAGAGACGTGGGAGGGAAATTTCGCTGTAAATCGAGGAATTTGTTTACACACTAATATACATTTTCACTCTGCCCAATTCCAACAGACATTTTGTGTTTTATTTTTAATGGTCCGTTTTGAAAATAAAAAGTTATATTTTATTTTCATCGAGTGTATTATTTTTTCGATTAATATTTTTCTTGAAAAACACTATAAAACAGATTAATTTGTATGTACTTACTTAATGCAAAGAATTCATTTTTTGATTTCTGTTTGTTTCGATTTATGCGAATTTTGATTCATATTTGAGTTATTCAGTGTTTTGAGTTTTTAAAACATTAAAAATAATTAAACCATTTTTTTAAATTTCTGCACGTTTTGATTTACACAGTTATGTGAATTTTGATTCATGCGAATTTCGATTTATGCGAATTTAAATTTATGCGATATTTGATTTTTACGAGTTTTGAGTGATTCATTTTCTGCAATTTTTTATTAATATATGCGATTTTTTCTTTGCATTGCACTTATGCGGTTTTTTGATTATACGAAGGATTCATGCGGTTCTCGTTTTATGCGTTTTTGTTGGTACATCTGACCATGCAGTGTATTCTCATAAACGACTGTAGTATACAGTACGTTGAATTTCCAGCTCGCTCACTCACAAATTCACAAACTCACTCACAAGTGAAGCTATTATAGATAGTACAAGTAAATTAAAAATTCTTTCATTTTTAATGTACGAATAATATCAGATATACATATTGTACGTAAATGCATGTTTCGATCTATGCGAATTAAAATTTATGCAATCTTCGAGTAATTCGATATTCGATTTATGCACGGTTTGAGTAATTCCATTTTTTGATTTTTGCAATTTTCGATTCATATATTTTCGATTATTGATATATGCAATTTTTGTTTTACATTAGACTTATGCGGTTTTTTGATTTATACGAAGTACTTAAGCGGTTCTCGTTTCATGCGTCTTTTTTGATACATGTATTTTCATAAACGACTGTAGTATACGTTCAATTCCTAGCTCGCTCATTCAAAAACTCACAACTCTCTCACAAACTCACAAGTGAAACTAACATAAAGAGTATAAAAAAGGGAATATTTACTCGTTGGAGAAGATTTTTAATATATATATACATATTTTTTATTCGAATTGTTATTTGGGAGAAGTGAAACGAATGAAACAAAAAAGTGATCATAAAAAGTTTTTTAACACACGAATTTTACGACTTGTTTCGAAACAAGTCCTGTTTTCAAATTCTTTTATTTCCTTCTTATTACTTTCCAGAAATTGCCCGAGTGGTTAAAGTGTTCTTAAACGCTAGGCGCCAAATAACATCGCAACGATGATGATGATGATGGTGTTAGGCAATGTTGAAAAAAAGTTGTCTTTATTAACTTGTTTCAATATCGATTTATTCTCTTTTATTTAACTTACATATTCATCGTCCGGTTGTTTGGCGAAATTATTTCTCAACTGGTTCTTTTATTATTATCTTTTTCAATATTTTTTTTTATCGAAGGTACTTGTCAACTTTTTTTTTTTTTTATGATTATAGTTTTCAGTTTGTCTTTCTTTCCATCAATCTTTTTTAATTGATAGAAATTGTAATTGTTTTGGCATTTATCATCGCGTAGTGTTTGACATATACTGGCATTTGTGTATATAATTATATTTGGTTTATTTTTGTACTAGAGTATATAGCGACATAATTCTCGTTATCACTCGTTACGTAGTGTGAATTTTTCTATGTAAAACGAATATTACCAATTTAATGTTTAGTAAAGTGTGTTGTATAGTAGTGTATGTATTGTGTTTAATAATGTAGGTATATGTTGAATTTTTTGTAACAAAAATTAAGTCTTAATTTAAACCTAAATTTAAACCGAACCAAAATTCGTAACTTTGTTAAATTTGCAAATATCTAGATAAAAATTGCACAGTCGTGTTCAGCGTGATGCAGAGATGTTGTATGCACAGTTTCAATGATTTAGGACAACTTCAAATTTTTCTTCAAAATCTGTAAAAAGCAAAGGCCTTTAGCTATTTTAGTAGACTATTTCAGTGCTAATTTCATGCATTGCCTAAACTTGGAATTCTATAAAATGTCTGTTTCTATACATTGCTGATAACATGTATAGTTGTATAGGAATATCGTGTTATTTCTCGTCATAATGCTGTTTCCAAGTTTTAAGTGTATAATTGTGCAAAGTGTTTTCATCTAAAGCTTTGTGTTGTTATTTTTGTTTATTTATTAATTTTAATTTTCCTTTATTTATCAGGTGAAGAGCAGAAGCAGCAGAGTGTTGGCCATGCACAGGTAGCGAGTGTGGTGTTTTTCTTCAGCAATAAAGGAGGAATCGAGAGAACATTTGTTGAGTTGTGGTTCAGAATCTATGGTTAGTTTGTTGGGCAACCAGAGCGGTGTTGTCGTTTTACCAAAGTGTGGCCAGCAGGCAGAATGTCCATTGTGATGAGCACAATGGCTAAGCAGCAGAGTCCCGGTGCCATTAAACTGAACGCAATTTGCGAGAAACTGAAAAGGACGTCGGAGGAGGAAGGTTGCGACGACGACGACATGAACGAGTTCGAACTTGTTGGGAGCGACAACAACGGAACGTCGGGTGTTTTCTACCCGGATCGTTATTGTTCCAATGGTTCCACCTCGGCCGAAAGATGCACGACCCCTCAGAGCAACACCAGTGCGGTTTACAACGAAGACGACAGCAACAGCAACGCGGAATACGCTTGCTACGAGGGTTCTGGCGAAGCGTCTGGTTACGCGCTCTCAGACGGTGATCCGGGATCGCCCGCCATGTTGGACGTGGAATCATCGCGACACGAAGGCGAAGAGGAACAAATGGTAGCAGGGGGTGGTCAGAGTGGGAGCTTGGGTGCTGTCGGGATGGACGAAGGGAGTCGAAGGAATAAGAGGAAAAACTTCAAACCGAGGAACATTGTGTATCAGTACGAGTCTTGCGAGGAAGGTGGAGAGTTCCGAGGCGAAGGGAGCGGAGTCTCGCCTAAGAGCAAGAGGGATTTTGAGCAGCAACGTTTGTACCAGCAGGACCCGGAGGAGGATGATGACGAGGAACAGCGACAACAGCAACGAACAGATGATGTTGGCGATTACGACGAGGAGATGCTCGAACACCATGAGATGGACGACGACGACGAGGTGGAGGTGGAGGACAAAGAAGATCACCAAAGGGGGTCGCACGAACAACCTCTGGATCTCAGTGGCGACCCAGTGTCCATTGCTGACACGACGTTTCCATCCAAGAAATCGTTGCTGCCCAGGCGATTGGACGGTGCTGGAACACCGATGGACTTGAGTTATCGCCATTCGGACTGCAGTAGCAGCAGCAGCAGCTGTGGCAGCAGCGATGATGGTCACAATGGTTTCGCTATTGATTTGTCCAAAGGCAGTGCTGCCGAATGGGTGATGGTGGACAAAGATGGTGTACCCGTACCTGAATCTTCTAGCGGTCCGTCTTCGGAATGCCCTTCGCCCAAAGCATCTAGTTTTGAGGATTCCAAAGTAGGACTCGGGTCGTCTTCGTATCCGGGAACTTGTGGTCCCAGGGAGTCCCCGGCATCCAGTAGTCGAAGTGCCTTAGGAACCGGTGACAGCAGTCCGAGCAGACCTTCTCCACCTTTGATGCCTCCTAATTTGACTGCCATGATGGGTTCTTCGTCCACTTCTACCGATGCATCCACGTTGAAAGACTATGCAGAAAGTACAATGAAGGAGTTGTTGAGTCTGTACGGACTGAACGACATGGCAGCCGAATCGATCACCAAGAACGTGCCTTTGGATAACTTCAGCTCAGGTAGGAACCAGTTTTGTACTCCCTTTGTTAGGATTTTGATTTGGTTTACTAAACATTCTGAAAATTAAGCATAACTTGGGACATGGAGTTCATGAATTCATCATTACTGGGGAATATGATATTCCGGTCACACATTTAGTCAGATCTATGAAATTTCTGGTTGACAATTGGAACTAGGTATTTTAGCAATATTAATTTGGAAGGTGAGTTCAGAAAAACGTTAATCTGTTGTGATCTAAAAATGATTCAAAATATGTCATTTTCTTAAAAGCTGGAGTTGCTTTTATTCGTGCTCAGATATATAAGTTATCTATGAACTACTGGATGTTCCTGACGTTACTCAGAATTAATATGAGTATCTCACGTACAACTGTGAATATAAAACTGTCATGTTTAACGCGAGTGTTAGTGCCTTCAAATACATAACACAAGATCATAACTACGCGATGTAAATAATACACTCGTTAGTTCTTTCTTAACAACCTCGTTCTTAACAAAGCAAGGGCAAACAGAAAGTCACAAATTTTGCTAGAGGGGTCATCAAAGTACTTATTGGGCTTTCTAATAAATATTTTTTCATTGACAATAGCCTAAAAGGTAAATAGGAATGAAATGTCTCGACATACCAAATTTCAAGTCATTTAATTGAAAGATACAGTATTATAGCGCATCGCAAACAAACAAACAAACAACTATGCGTTATATATATCAACTTTTGTTTAAATATCCAACTTTTGGAAGTTGAACTTTGTATTTCATTTTATAGACTACATTTGTGTAGTGAACATATCTTCTGTGTAAGACGATCCAGGAATAACAAGGTTTTATCGTGGAGACGTTTTAATGGTCCAGTTGAGGAATTCGTCATTGTCCATACTAAATTGCGGAATGTTTAAGCTCATTCAAAAGTTTATTGAAGAATTATTTGTGTAAAGTATTTAACTGTTTATATAATTTCATATGTACATAAATGTTACATTACCATAAATAGGAACTATAGTAAGATTTATTGTATACCAGTACTGTTTTGCTGTATATTGTTTCTGAAAGGTCTAGTCAAATTTTAACCACAGATGTTACTCATCAAAACAAAAAGCAAAACATTCGTATAAAACACGGGTAATTCATTCTCCGGAAATTCATTATTATTCGCATTCTTATTCATTCTTACAGCGATTATGAAACAATAGGTTATGCATTTAGGTGACTTCACCCTGTGTTATCTCGGAAGGAAAACAATTTCGAATCCATGTTTATATTGGTTGTTTGCTTTGTTTAATGCATAGCATAGCAAATGTGGTTAAAATTATGACCATTCAGAAACGCATACAGAGACTATATTAGCACCTGTACAGGGACTTCATTGTTATTTGTGGGAAATAATGTTTTGAAACCAGTATTTGGTTTATCTCTAGTAAGGAGAGACTAGGGTAATTTGTTACAAATTTTGCTTCTTTTTTTTTAAAGACTTGCGTGACAAGTATTAAATTGATAGTTATGGAATTAGAAAATGTGAACTTTCATAAATACTTCGCAATTTGTTTTTGAATCCCTAAATTTTTATTCACATGCTTAAAATTTAGTTTTTGCATAGTCATGTAAACTGCAAAAATTTACTCGGGTATGGGGTAAGTTATTACTTAGCCGAGGGTTTGTTGTTACAGAATAAATATATAACCTACTTCAAGCACATATTTTGGAATCTGAATGATAAGATAATTTGTACAGTATATTTATTAGCATAACATTTCAAATAAACTAATCTCAATTATTAAAAAACATTCAACAATCATACATCACTTTCAACGTCACAGTTAACCAATATCACAGTTTCAACATTAAAGAAAATGGTAGGTAACAACCTACCCTGGACGATGCCATTTATATTAAGTCTTTACTGATCCAAAACTGTGAAAATTGTTAATGCATCAATTTAAAGGCAAATATTTATCACATTTGTATAGTGAATGATACTATACACGCGATTTGATCTTTCTAGTTCAAACCTAAACAATTGAACAATTTGACGAAAATTGACTTTGACCATCTAAAAAACACAAAAACTTCAATGACATCCGTCTATTTTCTTTTCACTCTACGGTACTAACTGTAATGGTTTCCCACCCTGTTTAACACATGTCCACTGACGGGGAACGTCATACCCCTAATAGATGGTGAAATAACTCCAATGTAACAACTCGTCCAGTGTAACAACGTACCCCAGTCTCCCTTAAAATATGCATAAATGTTATATTATGAAGCTTTTAGGAAGTATATTAAGAAGGATGCTAGGAATTCTATTAGGAAAGATCACTGTAATTCCACAGCTACTGTACAAGGAACATTGTCATGATACTGTAAAAACATTATTCATCGAGTACATTCAATACGTTTATACCCCTTTTTTCAGAGAGACTATCATAGCACCCTATTGTAAAATAAAGATTGATGAGTACGTGACATATACATATATATATTTTTTATACATAGTTAATGTATATAACCAATTGACGTGATTCTACCATATTGACTACTGTCATCATGCGGAAACGATGTGAAGAGTTTTGTCATATCTATAGGAAGTGTCGTTTTCACGTATTTCCTACAGGAGTTTATATGTAGGTCAAAATGATCGAGATTTAGGCGTTGTGGTACCTTTTTTTCTTATATGACACGATATCAATCACGTAAACGTACTTTGTTGGTTCATTGGTTGATCGATAGCCATTTTTTATTCTATCGCGATAGCCATTTTTTTTCAAGTACACACGTGTGATACAACTGTAAGTTGAATTCAGTTATTGATTAATTGTTTTAGGATCATTATCAAATTGAATTTCTGTTTCTGTTTCTGTTTGTTTTTTTGTTTGTTTTCCAGAAACTGTTTCCTTTAACATAACTGATCTGGTAGAAACAAAATTTTTTGTTTGTTTTTTGTTTGTATTTTTGTAATAACACAATCGAATCGCGTGTTTGTTCAGCTTGATATCAATCGGATTTTTTTAACGATGGTTTTATATTTTTTTATATTCAATCTATCATATTATATAGAGAAAGAGATGGAAATTGATAAAATGCTAAAAATGATCGTTAAACAGTTTTGATCATACCGAACGATTATTTCAGATAAATATGTAGCCAATGAGGAATTCGGTGGAAATAATAGTAGTTATACGAACAGAAGTTATTTTGTGTTGTGTTTTAGTATGTGATGAAGTTGGACTTTTATTGTTTTTTTCAGTAAACTATTTATTTGTGGATATATATACAGTAGGTGTAATATATTGTATGCGTATGTTGGTTTAAACTCGTTATTTTAAATGATAACCTAGAATAGTACTGAAAATTTGTTTACTATCTGTCCACCACTATTAAAAAGTCAGTTTATTTAAGTTCAAAATATATAAATATTAGATTTATTATTAATTATAAATTTAATACAGTTTTGTTTGGTTAATTTTCTTCCCACCAATGCTTATTGCTAAAGTATTTGCTCGTTATAACTTTAAAAAGATGGAGTTAACGCGAAGCTAATGGGAGAATTGTTCCATTCGGCCGCCGTGGGCCACCAAACGATTTAACATATCAATTAAATTTTACAATATTATTATCTCTTATGAATTATTATCTTCCCATTACTGCTTTATTGCTGAAGTTCAACTTGCTTGTCATAGGAATGAAGCAACGCGAAGCCAGTGAAAGAATCATTACATTTACCTGCTGCAGGCCGCCAAACGATCCAATATCAGAATTTTTAAATACCAGAAACTTAAATTATCTTCTTATGCATTATTTATTTTCCCACCAGTGCTTTATTGCTGAAGTTCAAGTTGCTTGTCATATAGACAGAAGCAACGCGAAGCCAGTGAGAGAATCGTTTCATTCAGCCATTGCAGGCCGCCAAATTATTTCATATTGGAATTAATTTCACAATATTAGTAAACTTACATTATCTTTTATGTATTATCTTTCCACCAATCCTTACTGAAGTTCGAATTGTTTGTTATAACTTCGATAAGAGGGAGGTAGCGCGAAACCAGTGGGCGAATAGTTCCATTTGACCGCCGCAGGTCGCCAAACCAATAAATATCGGAATTTTATTTCACAATTTTAGTATCTTACATTATCTAATCATTTTCCTTTGGTTATGCGTTGGATTTTAGCAAAAGCAAAGCATCGAAATATCACAGTAAACAAGACCTGCACGTTTTATTTTTAATTTTAAAACCATATATTGTATAATATGGTATTAATACATTTCTGTACATTCCCAATTGATAATTTTTTATCACAACTAAAAGCTATAGAATGTCAAAGTGGTAAGGGGCCAACTAGTGAAACACTAACTTAAAAGTTTTTTGGAAGCAAAGAATAGAATAAAACGAATTCATAAAAGGTTTATGAGTAACGTTTACAAATATAATTGCTTAGCAAAAGATTCTGGTTATAAAACGAACAAACAAGGAAAGTTGTTAAAAAATATTATTTTTTTAATGTGGGCAGCTGCTTCCTTCACCCACGCAACTGTTTTTTGTTACTATAATATATTTTTTTCCATAATTTTACTAACTAATTTTTATTAAATAAAAGAAATCTGTAACAGATATCGTACGATGTTATTTTAATTTATATCCTTTGGTATCGTTTCAAGGATAAAAATGTAAGTTTTTTTTTCATATTTTATTTTTTTTGAGGAAATCGCTTGAATTGAAACTTGGAAGGGAAAAAACGCGTTATAATGAGGAATTCCCATGTTTCATATTTATTATTAATTTTTTTTTTTTTTGTAAAAAAAGTAAATTATTTGTTACTTATTTTTTTTTGGTGAAATTTTAAGGAAAACATTTGGTTAAAAATCTAGAAAAAGGAAAAAAAAACGCGTTATAACGAGGAATTTTTGAAACAATTTTTTATTTGTTAGAATTTGTAAACTAGTTTTTTTATATTGATTTAATTAATTTTTTTTATAAAATTAAGGAAATGGGATGTTGGAAAAATGTCCAGAATTTAATTATATATATATTTATACATATATGAAAAAACATCACGTGAATAAATCGTTTTGGCAAAGACATTAGAAACGGAAACACATCTGCGTTTTCATTGGTTAAAAAAGTTACATTAAAAAAAATATTGTTTTATTTATACTATATATTTAAGACTTTTTCTTCAAAAAAAAACGATTTAACCTGAAAAAAATATATGATTCACTATACAAAAGTTGTGTGTTAAAAAAAAATCAATCATCAAAGTAGATAGCAGGTGATAATTATCCACATTCAATAGAATCACGTGATTAAAATGGTTTCTATTTTTTTTATTGTTATTGGGTGATTTAATCAAAATCGAATCGTGGTGGTCAAGGTAGTTTGTTTTTTTATGATTGGTGTATATTTTTTTTTTTTGCGATTGTAAATAGTGGGTTTTTGTTTAAGAAAAACAAGGTCAGGTTTATAACAAACGATTATTATCCTCGCGATGGATACCATTGTGAAGGGAGAAAAATTTGGTCAAAAGAAAACGGTAATAATATAACAGAATAGGTTGGATAAAAAAACTAACAACAAAAAAGATTAAATTGGTACCGAAGAAAAATGTAATGGACATATTTTTTTATACACTATGTATTTCGGACCACTGTCATTAGACTTTTGTCTATTGAATGGGCATTTTCTTTTGAGGAAGTTTCGTTGTGAGTGACAATTTTTCATATAAAAGAGAAAAACATATTTTGTAAATAAATAAATAAAATATAAATAAATAAATTATATATATATATTTATTAAACTGGCTTAAGTCATGTGAAGCAAATTTTCAGTAAACACGAAAAAACTATCTCACACAACTAAAACTAGAAAGCATTTAATATTCCCATGATGACTTTAATATCTACATTTTTGGCGATATTAATTACATAAAAATAAAACAAAACCAACTCTTAACTAGTTTTAACGAGCGTCAAAGTTGTTAAAGTTAAGGTCCTTTAAAAAAAATTGCTTTAACATGGATCACATATAGAAATTAACAATCTTAAAGAACGAAACATCTATATTTTGACATAATATCGTGAAAAAGTTTATTTATGTTATAGAACATAAAATTATTCCAATCAAATTAAAACAATGAAAAACGGAACAATGAAAAACTGAATATTTGTGAAAAGCTGAGGCATATTCCATGGTGTATCGAAATGATCTATAGAAACTTTGAGAATAAGATCTAGGCACATAAACAAGCAGAAAATGTTCAATGAACATGGAGTCGGAAACGCTTGCTTCCGGAGTTAGGACGGTTTGAAGTTTGTCTGCAATGGCAATAGAAACAACAAGCTAAGGCGACGTGATCATTTTGCTAACAATTGCAACCAGCATTGCAGCAAAGCGTGGTATATGGCGCTGATTAATAAGGGCCCAAGTCCGGACTTGCTCTTTTAAAACAAAAACGCAATTTGGGTAAATAATGTGATTTGAGCCTTTGCCACGGTAGAATGTAGCTTTACTAATTTAGATTCAGAAACGCCGATGTATATGACAAATGAAGCAATGCAGAACTAGATTTAGTGATTTCGATATATTCACATAAGTACGTATATAGATTGTTGATAATGATGAAGTTCGTTCATTTTGTGTAACAGGTGTTATGTTTTGAACATTTTAGAACATGTTGACAGTTGCTGTTTTGTTTTGTTTTTATTTTATGATTTTTTTTTTCGTTAAGAGTGCAATTACAGATTATTAGATAATGAATATGCAACGTTCTCGTGAGATTATTTTTAATGTTTTCGGGCGCTTAAGATGTTTTTAACCCTTTCGTTGAACTCTTTACCTAAGAAAATTTATATACGATTGTATACTGTATGTAAGTACATCCTTGTGTTAATCGTATATTCTTTAAATAGAATATATTACATATATACAAAACATGAATTTAAATTGCATACATCATCATACACGTGGGAAGTATTATGTCATGGTGACATAATCGACAAATCAATATAACAGTACATAATACAGACACTGGGTTCGGAAGCTACACAAGTATAGATATTAACGTATATTATTTTACTTTGTATATAAACGACATATATACAGGGTGTCGTATGTGAAAATTTTAAATTCTGTTCAGTCTACATCTCTTTGTAGCTGCAAATGGTACAGGGTGCCGTATATTTTATTTTTTAATTTATTCTGCATAAAAAGATAGATGAGTCGTACATAGTAAGTTACATACATAATATAGAGTAAGACATGTTTTCTCATCCTCAAGGTCACGCGAGATCATTTATATATCTTTGTAAACAACGGTCTAATTATAGTCATTATTTCCGTTGCAAACAGAAGAGGAGTGAAAGGATTAGAAACCGAAAATTTATACATACATACAGATATATATGTATTATGTATATTTGTATGTATGTATGTACGTATGACGAATCGTTAAACTACTTTGCCTAAACTCGTTTTCTTCTTTCTCATCTTCATTCAAGTTCAGGGTTCGTTTCCCGTTAATGTTACTTTTTTTTTCAAACCATTATAATTTTTTTTTATACCAAAAAAAAAAGTTTATAATACTTTCATCCACTTGTTGTTTTTCTCACTGCGTCAACGACAAAGAGATTTTAATCTCACTAATTTTATTTTTAAGTGTTATTGTTTCGTCGAAGAAAGCGTTTTCGCTTTCGAATTTGAAAAAGTTTTTCGGACTTTTATTTTTAATTTTTAATTTTTTTTTATATATAATGAGATATAGTACATATAAATATGGTGTTTTTAATGGAAATAGTCGTTTCCCAAAGTATAACGAATTTGTAGGTGTTTTCGGTTTTGAATTTGAAATGCTTTAATTTCGAATTTGAAATTTTTACATGAAATTTTTACATGACTTAATGTTTTTTTTTGTTATTATAGAGATTTAATAAAAAATTTTATTTATTTTTTGGCAGGAAAACCGTAATATCTTGATTTTGAAATATGTGTGTGTAGAATTTTGGAATTGTTTTCATTTTCGAATTTGAAAAATATTTATTTTTGAATTTGCTTTTCCGTAAAATTTTTGTTGTTTTATTCAAAATTTTACTATTTTTATTTTCACAAAATGTACGTCACTATGTTCATTTTCCTTAGTCATTACATTTATTTTTCTATTCAATATGAATTTTAACTAGTTTATTTCGAATTTGAAAAATTTTCAAATTTCCAATTTAAATTTTTTCATTTTGCTTTTTTCACAAACAAATCGTCAATTATTCTTATTATACTTATTCACTATATTTATTTATATTTGATGTGAAATTATAATTTTCATTTTCGATTTTGAAAAAATCAGATTTCGAATTTGGAAAAATTTGAATTTCCTAATTTGAAGCTATTTTCGCTTTCATTTCCGATTTTTTAAAAATAAAACAGTTTATTTCATATTTATAATGGTTATACAGTACTTTTATTTAATTACAAATTTCACATATCGGAATTAGATATTTTTCCTTTAACGTAGAAACCGTTTATAGCGCTTGGGTGTAGGTTCCAATTCAGATAAAACAAACAAAACACTGATTAATGCGTGTCGTATTTTTTTAACTAACCTAAACTAGTATCTATACCCATAGACATTAGGTTATTTAAAAAAAACAATAGCAATCTCATGCCTAACCACTAGCGCCATGAGCTGCCACGGTTAACAGAAACGTTACCGTTTATTATTATTATTATACACTAATTTCTATATTTTCGCATTTAATAACCAGTAGTCGAGATTAAAAGTTAAATCACTTTAAAAACATCTTTTCGCTCTGAGAGTTTATCTTACTTAACGGATTAACTAAAAAACAACCACGTTAATTATCTCGTCTACAGTAGTTATAATATTAACTCAACCGATGGGAAATTAAACTAGTTTTTTTCTAGTTATTATTACTATAATAAAAAATAACGACGACTTATAAAATTATATATTCAAATTTCATGTAAAAAAAAAAATTTTTAATGTAACTATCGGTTAATTAACTTTTATAACTAGTATGACAAAATGTCGTTTACAATGCTCTGTCGAACACTGTTATTACTTCTTAACGTGCATAATTAACTAAAAACTTAAAGAGAGGTTGGTTGACCTTTTTATTAATTTGGTTTTTAATATCAATCAAGATTATAATATTTATATATATATATATAATATTTAGTAGAATTGGATATAAGTAGCATCATTAGCGATCCATAATAAAAGTTTAATGAGGCAAGCTATTTTTTTCCCTCAGGAAAATATTTTTTTATGAAAAATCTTTTCCTTATTGGGAATTTTTAGTATTTGAAAATAAATATATACAGTATATGTATATAAAAGGGTTTTTTTATATTATTTTTTTGTGTGTGTACTATGGAGGGAAGTTATTGACATAGAACAGATGCAATGATAGAAGAGAAAAAAAAGGATGTTATAGTAGGACATCTGTTTGATGGCCACTGATTCATCTTCATATCAAAGGGTTATAGATATACGTTCTGTGGAAAAAATAATAATAATAATAAAAAATTGAATGGAAGAAGAGAAAAATCAACTTAGCATCAGTTGTGTGTGACTAACAAACACATGAATGGTATGACTCAAAAAAAGTTGTTTTTTTAAAAATATATTATGACTGTTACTGATTTTTATCGGAAAAAGTTTAGCATTGTAATTAATGTGTTTCACTTGTGTGTCAACTAAAATCTGAAGATGGGATCTTATTATACTGAAAATCTATGGTCCTCTTTTTTTTGTGTGTGTATGGTATTGTACAATCTGATAAATGCTAGTTTTTATCAAATGTTAAAATGTTGAAAATGTTTGAACTGCAGTGAAACTGTTTCAGGAAAACGCAATAACTCAGTCGTATTCGATGACGTGATTAAGTTAGATTATACACAAGACATGACAAAACACAAAAGTGGTATGTAATTTAATATTTCTCTTATTATAGATTATGATTCAAATGAGTAATGTTTGAAAAAAAGTTAATTTTGTTTTGTATTTATATGACTATGTGACAATGATGTGTTACGACACTTCAATATAGATATATACGATTTGCAACGCCTTTTTTTCACGTGTTAAACAACGTTTAGCACATTTGATAAATAAAGCTATTTTTGCCACATGATGGGTAAATTGATTTCACGTACAAAACTATTCTTTTTCACGTGCAAAAGGAGACTTCTACAGGTGCTAAAGTGAGTTTTCACGTGAAAAACGGTGCTTTCGCGTTCAAAACGGTGTATTCACGTGCAAAGCCAACTTTCGTGCAAAGTGTAAAAGGATACATTCACGCGCAGCTTAATGTCATGTAGTATGAATGTGGTGTCACGTTAAAGAATGTCACGCGCTGAACAAAGATTTCACTTGCAGTGTAATGTAATGGCGCAACAATGCAGTGTCACGTGCAAAACGAGACTTTGGCACGCAAACGGGTGTATTGACGTGTGAAGCCAATATTCACGCGCAAAACAATACTTTCACGCGCCGCATAATGTAGTGTAGCATGAATGTAGTGTCATGTGTTAAAGAATGCCACGTGCTGAACGAAGATTTCACGTGCAGCGTAATGTAGTGTTGCAAGAATGCAGTGTCGATGCAAAGAATGCAAAACGGTACTTCCACGTGCTGTAATGTAGTGTAGCACGAAATTAGGGTATCATGTATTAAAAAATTTTCACGTGCTAAACGATGATTTCCACGTTTAAAACAACGATTTTCACGTACTCGACGATAACTTGCATGTGATTAAATACGGTTTGTCAGGTGTGACGAAACGACAGTGGCACGTTTTGAAAACTGATTTTGCACTTGTTAAAAACGAAGATGAATTACATTAAATTACGAATGAGATATATTATATTATGATATACGTTATATGAATGCATAATCCATTACATAATATTTTCCATCTTCTTATACTTAATATTTTGGTGTTTAATTTTCGCACAACTTTTCACAAAGATTCAGCGAATAGGACATTAACTTCGTCTTCATTTGATTATGTGAAACTTTTTTAATGAAACTTTTTTCTTCGGTGCCAAATTTGGTCGTGTTGATTATCCTTTCAAAATTGAGCAATGATCGATTCATCATCATCCGATCTCCTTGTCATTTTATAATTTTTGTAAAAAATATATGGTTTTTTTTTATATATAAAATATGCCATTTTTTGTGTATACTTCAAGTGTTGCCTCGTCATGATGATGCTTTTTGGGTTTTCCTTTAACGTTCGGGGTCGTTCAAATTGCTGTTGTTGTTGTTGAGGGGTCTCCAATGTTGTTGATGACTCGTTAGCGGCTTGTGGGAGGAATAGGAAAGTTCTCATTAAAATTAATGACTTCTAAATTAACATTTATCCAGCGCCGTGCTGCAGATGGTGGAGATGAGCGACTCACGGCTATTATTAATGGTCGCCAAAAAGGAATTCGGGTTTCTAAAGGGGATTGCCTAACTTCTCCTCCTCTTTTATCTTTTTTTTTTCTTACTATTTTATTTTATTTTTTAATTTTATTTTATTTTTTTTTATTCATCATTTTTCCTTCAGCTTTCTTATATTCTCCGCCCTCCACATTGAAAAGTTTTTCCTCCTTAATGTTGTTAGCGAATTTTTCCCTCCCTTTAAATTTATATATACATACATACATACATATATATTTCTTTACAGAATTTGCTTGTTTTACTTAGTTTCCGTCATTCATTTGTTTTTCTTGCTTTGAAGTTTTTCATTTTTCTTTTGATAAATGATAGCTGATTTCATCTTTCATACATGGTGTGTTAAAATAGTGAACAAATATATA
>JAQIWH010004690.1:0-16320 GCA_034695005.1 Cryptops parisi
CACACACAGTATGTAGTGTCCAAAAACGAAGTGGCAAAAGTATAAAAAAAAATAAAGCGAAAGCGAGCCAAGTCGAGTGAATATCAAGTTTCCACGCACGCCTCAAACCCAAAGTGGACAAAAGAGTTTTATGGCGTACTTCTTTTACGCTGTGTAGAGGTTTTCTGGCAAAAGTTAAAAGTTAAAAAAAAAAACAAAAAAAACACAACTTGAGAATGAAAAAGAAACTGAAAAAAAGGTGAAAAAGCGAAGAAATTTCCATTCAGTGCATAAAGCAGATGCCGTCTTAAAGAATGAAGAAGTGAAAAAAAAAAGAATAGAAGGGGTGAAAGCATGAAAAAACTTTTTCCTTTCGGACGGAAAATCAGAACAATAAAACTGACAAGCCAAGCAAGCAACCGACCATGATGGCAACACCAAAACTTTTTTGGGACTTAAGGATAAAAGTAGCAAAGTACAACAACAACAAACAAAAAATGAAGAAGAATGGAGAGGGTGTACAAGGAGAAGAAAGTATACAAGAAATATATAAGGGAAGGAACGAATAAACAACCAAGAAGCCATTTCGCGAAGATGTTGGAAGACAAAACGACGAGACCTCATCTATCAGTGATGACCTTTCTCGTTTCGCAGCTGCGTGTTTATGACCGACGAGCAATCAGTGGGAGTAGTGACGTCACTCGTACTATTACTACCACTAAAACTCCTATTACTATTATTACGTTCTACTGCCGTGAGATGTGTCAAAAAAGAGAAAAGACGGAAAGAAAGAAGAGCTCACTTAATCCGACGATTCATTAGAGAAGCGCCATCCGGTTTAAGTGGGGGATAGATTTACTCCCACGAGGACATCGAGTCAAACTACCGTCGTAAAACTGCTATACAAGATTAGCCCTGTCTCTAATAGGAGTTAACTAGCGCGTCAACATGGTTTCAAAAATCGTTATTAGTAGTCTGGTCATTTTCTTTTTAAAGGGGTCGTGCAGTTCAAAAAGTTCAACTGGTGATGCTTATGGAACATATAAGTACAAAATGTTTTAAAAAAGAATGTTACAATTTGACAAGACATCACTACGGAACAAATAATAATAATACAGCTACGTGTTATGAATGAATCGACAGAAAAACTTTTATAAGTTTTTATATCGCGTTGACGATTGATTGATATTTTGCACATGCGCCGCTAGGAGACTCATTGTAGCAAAATGGCGACCCTACAGCAGAAGCATTTACTAGAGTTGAAATAATGAATTGAAGGGCTATGGGCAATATAATGACAAGCCACATTCCTGAAATTGTTTGAGAGAGCCATTTTTCTGATGAGAAACTCCATAGAGTACCATACCGGTACTGAGCAACAAGATGATTCTCCATATTACGTTACCATTTTCTTTAAACGCCAGGAAGTGGAAAAGTAACACGCTAGAAACAGTACTGATGTAAATTTTTAAAAAAAATGTGCTTGTCATTATATTGCCCGGAACCCTTCAATTGCTACTTCCATCGCAGCAATAGACACGGACTTGATCAGCCGTGTATGGCTAAAACTGGATTTTCGCCTGAACATATTGCAGAATTGCAGGCAGTTCCCACATTGAGTTTTTGTAAATGTCCAATAAAATTGAAATATTTTCCTGCTGACTGATGCATATTACGTTCCTGTATAATTATTTATTATTACCACCGAGTTATAGCCTTGTCAAACCGTAACATTCTTTTGAAACACCCTGTAAAACAAGGGAGATCTCGATTTATGCGAGAGTTACTAAACCTTCCAAAATAAAATAACCAAAATTCGAATAGGAACTAGAAAAGAAAATGAACCCGAGTTCTTTTTTGTGCAACGTGAGAAACTCTACGATGTTGGTTATAGGCAGGAGAAGTTCGCTATTATGTGACTGTGAAGTGGTGCACAAATGAATTATAACTTCGGCACCTGCCTCTTTAATGCAACGATGTGTACGTCACGCTGAATTTGTTCCGTCGTAAAAGTACTATTTTTTTCTTGTATGAAAAATTTTCAATAGATTTTCGATTAATGCGAGACTGACTCAGAACGTAACCCCCAAAAATAACACTTTAGCTAAAATACTATACCTTGCACATCAATGCCAATCTTGAAATGGGTATACTATAAAGAACGTAAAAAAATAATCCTATATGTTGTTATCCAAAGGTTCTCAAAACAGTAGCATTGTTTAAGTTCCCTAATACGTGGTTACTGAAGTTAGGGTGTAATAAAACACTGTAATAAAAGTTTACTTTACATGCCAATTAACTGGATGTTAATTGGCATGTAAACAGAAATCTTAGACGCAAAACAGAAACCTGTCGATTTTTTACGTGTAACGATGAAAGAAGAGATGCGATTAGGTACCGTACCACAACCACAGAAGTGCAGCGACAAAGAGCACGTGCTTATATAAAAATGACGGTTCTCATTTTATACTTAAAAAATGAGACTTTTGCTTACTCTCATGTGTTAGTTGTTAGTAATACTAACGTTAAATTATTTAAAAATATTTATTTAGTTATTTATTTAATTATTTATTTAGTTCATTCCAACATGGAAGGAAACATCATTTTTCTATAGTTACCATGTGCTCGAAGATAGTTTTTGTGTTTGTGTAATTAATGGTTCACTGATACCCTAAGTAAAGTCTGAGATTTCTCTTTACATACCAATTAAAAGCAATTTTATGCATTATTAATAAAAAATATTTACCCAAAGCGCGAGACGTAAGGTGACCGATCTTTTCGATGTAGCGTAACCCCCTCGATTTTTAACAGTAATTCACCGAATTTGCATCAGTTTGTGTTAACGTTTCGATGGTAATGCTATCGATGCATGCTATCGATATCACATGGAATGTTTATACTAGATTCCCTGCGATTACCATACCTACCGCGGGGAGGTCACGTTCTAGTTATTCAATGTTTTCTTACACTCTAACCTTAGTAAGCTTGAAATCATTTAAAAAAGTTTTTTAACATCATTCAAAAGTGTGTACAATGTACACTGTTGTTAGTTGTTTTTTTCATTTAAAATCAAAATAACACCAAAGAACCAATTAAGACACTTCAACTTTCAGCACACATCTTTTTATTTCTTGGTTTTCCTGGTGTTTTCTTCCAAGCTACCAACACCAACTACAACATCAACAAAAGAGACAACAACCACACAAGTGTCGACAACAATAACACCCACCGACAACACGGTCATTTTGCACGATAACGATCAATAAACGGTGGACAACGGCGAGACTTAAGATGGGAACACTATAATGGTGATGGAAAAAAAAACAAAAAGCAGAAAGAAGCAGAAGCATAAACGCAATGGTCAATCAACGGCTTCTAATTACTCTAAGCCGGAGGGAACGAGCAGACAGATTGGTTTGCTAGTACCCCACCACGTCTAGTACCAATAGACTGTCTTTACAACCCCCACCTTGTGAGTTGATGACACGAAACCAACAACATCAACCTCATCATCATCACCATCGTCCCCCTTTTAGTTCCACCCTGCTGCAAACTGAGAACCTTTTGTAATTAGTGGTCAGCATTCTCGTCTCATTTCCGTCACGGAAAACACGCTCTCTTTCCCAGTTAATGTGCTAAAACTACTTTCTTTTCCACTCTCTTTGTCAAGTACACTCACTTTTGTGTCAAGTAAAACACTTTCCCCCTCCGCTTCTCTCATTCCCTCCCTGATGAAACTTTCATTCTCTAGAAACAAACAAAAAAATACCAGGCGACCCTTTGCCGCTCTCGTGGAATCCATTTTTGATGTCAACTTCACCTTCTTTTTCTTTTGTTGCCAATAGCGGTTTGTTTATGCGGTTACTGAACGCCGACGCTACTACTGAAGTCTCCTTTAGTTGAAGAGTACTTTTGACGTCGTGTCAATAAACTGGCTAATTTCAACGTGGTAGTCAAATAACTGCGAGGCTTGAACAAAATTTAAAAGTAACTGGTTCTGCTAATGAAAAATTCTGGTTTTAAAAGTTAATGGTTCTGTTCTAACTCGTTCGAGGGAAACTTTTGTTAACATGAGTTGATGTTGACATTTGCCGCCGTGTGTCCAAAATCATAAAAGTTCATGCTTACTAATTAATTCCTTCGAGTGAGTATTCCGTAACGCCGTGCATCCATATTTTTAGTGTGTCCAATGTTTCTTCGTGTAAAACGGTCCGAGCATCTTCAAAGTTTTAGCACTTAAAGACGTTTAACCTGGTTAAATTTTACATTCTTCAGCAGTACCATTTGAATATTTCCAAGCTTCGACGTAAACAGGCATTAGCATTTACAAAATGAGAAATACTGAAAGATTTAAAGTTTGAACACATTCAAAGTTAGACATTTCCAAACTTTGACGTTACCAAACATTAGCATTTCTTGTTAGACTTGCACATTAAAAAATTGAACATGTTCAAAGTGAAACGCTTTCAAAGTGAGACGTGATGTATCAAAACTTAAACATACTCAAACTTCAGCGTTTTTTCGTGGTTGGACATTCTAAACATTTTCACAATGAGCAATTCCAAAAATTGACATTCCAAACTTTCAATATTAAACATTACAAGAACAAACTTAGCGATTTCACAAATTTGTTTATATTCAACTTGAGGGTATTTTCGAAACAAGTCCAAAGTTAAAACAATCTCCAAAATTGAAACATTCCAAAAGTTGAATATTTCCATCAAATTTGAGAATTTTTGAGCGCAAGGAAATCCTCCACTCCCTGTGAAAGACAGGGACAGGTCTACAAGCAGCTGGTAGAAAGCCCACTATCCGAAACACAATTACACCCTTTGGAAGTAGGGGGAGATCTAATGGACGTCGTTGCGGACCGATGTGCCTACTCTATATGGACATTCCCTATCGGTGAAGAAACAATTTACGCTGAAACGCCAATCGATGGCTCTTGTCTCGTTTGGAATTAAGACGTGACAATGTTCGCAACGCTTGGTCAATTCCCGCAAGACATTTCCCTAGTCCTGTCCCTTTTCTCACACAGACACGCCGGGTTCTCCCCATTTCGAGTTTCGATTGTCAAAAATCCGTCGTTCCAAGAGCGATTTTTGCCGTTTCACGTGGCTTCGAAACACATTCCACCTAGGAAACAGAAAATAACAACCGGTACGGACGTTGTGGCGAATAACGTTCAATTATTCACCCAAGCCATTCGCAAGCAGGCGTTGGATCAAGTGCGATAAATGCGATTACCATCTGCTACTCGAGGATAATGGAAACCACACCAGTTTCCTTCCGCTAGCGGCCAGCCACGTTTTCTCTTTCCACCAATCATCGACGACCGACCGAATTCCAAAGCGGAAACCCTCTCTTTCATTAAACTTGCCATTCATGCAACATGCAAATTCAAGTTGCTCCACGTTTTATAGAAAACCCCCGGACTAGAGCGAGACGTAATTGGTCTGACAACCTAATTACCTAAGCAACACTTGTTCCACCTCCCATCCTATTTAAACACTCACTCGCTCTCTCTTTTGCATCACGTTGAAAAACGCACGGGCCCCTACAACCAAAAAATTAAACCTACTACTAACAAGTTGAAAACACCCCCTCTTTAAAAAATAAATCCCCCTTGCTTAAAGAAATTGTTCGTCTAGTTACCTGTGAAAAGACACACTCAACACGCCACATTAACTTTAGGTGCAACACTTCACCGGAAGATGGTGGTGGTTGGATTTTCCTTAAGAATTGTCTTTAAAAATCCTTCCTCGAAAAAGCCCGTTTTAGACGTCGTATTTGATGGTGCACTTTAATAATTACCTTCCGTACATCATTTCCAATATAGATTTGCTAACAGCAGATGCCTAAGAGGGTTTTCATATGTACATACCCGAAATGCCAACACCTGCTTTTACTCCTAATGACTTTCGGTGTAGCCTAAATTCGCATTATATGTATTACAAAACAATAAAGAAGATACGCAATACAGTATTATAAAACTACCACTAATATAAAACATTAATGTTTGAAAAAAACTGATGTAGTGTTTATGAAGTGAAAAGTTATGTAGCATTTCTGAAAGTTTCTCAAATCTCCATTTCTTGATTTACCAATGATCTTTTCCGACCTGAAAACAAATTAAAAACCGACAACAACATCTAAAAAAAATGATGGACGTCAAGATTAATACATTTAAAGCAATGGTACTTATACGTTTGCCGAGAGCTACTGGTGGAGACGTTAGTGGCTGACACTACTTGTCACTCGAAATGTTGCTAATTTGTATCACTATACATGTTGCATTTCATATTGTTTTCAGCAAACCTAACCTGGAGATTATAGATAATAATTTTAGTTTAGTTTAGTTAAAAAGAATTTTAAAAGAACATATCGAGTTATACAAATAGTGTTAGCTACAAACTCCATCACCAGTGCTTCTCGGCAAACGAAAAAGTACCAAAACAGATACAGTATATAACTCGTATATTGTTAAATATGTCGTAAATCGTATTATGTTACGTTACAATATTACATTAGCATATTGTATTTAAATATAATTAATTTTGTATATACAGTGAATATGGTTATTGTGATCAATTTGGGATTAGTAGAACCAAGGAAATAAATTATTAAACAAACAGTGTCTTGAAACCAGCTGATAACGATAACAATAGCCAATTGATAATAGTATCCGTAATTAAAATAACCGGATTCCACTGTATAAAAATACTGCAGAGTAGCCCTATATCTAATTTTTCTCAATTTTTTTATACAAATATAAATTATAATATTAATATTAGTATTGTTTTGCTTATTTTGAACTTCAAAATGAGCTCTCGTACTCCAAAATAGGTACTCGTACTTCAAAATAAGCAAAACGATCATTATGAAAAATAAAGCAAAAATATAACGATACACAAAATGTTACAAATGAAAAAACAATACTAAACCAAAAATTATAAAATAATAGTAATTAAAACATTACACAATTAATTTAAACTTTAACTTTCTTTAATTTAAACTTCGTTTTTTATACAATGTTCCCATTTTAACAAAAAACTTATGAAACATATATTGTACAGTAACAAATTTTAAAATAATTGTGTTGAATTTTTTGTTTTATTGTATTCTGTTGTAGGTGTCTCTATGGGACAAAATTTTTTTTAAAAAAATAATTAATTAATTAATTAAATACAACTTTTTATTGTTAAGTGTTTCTTCGGATGAATCTGTTTTACACTC
Organism: Cryptops parisi; assembly: GCA_034695005.1. Classification (NCBI taxonomy): domain Eukaryota; kingdom Metazoa; phylum Arthropoda; class Chilopoda; order Scolopendromorpha; family Cryptopidae; genus Cryptops; species Cryptops parisi. Next base: position 7,216 of record JAQIWH010004690.1, read on the forward strand.
AACAGTGAGCGTGAACTATATGTAGTAAATTATGCATAATATATATATGTATATGTATATACTGTATATACATTATTTACAACAATGAGAAACGAACATGTGGTTCAGAGCATCAGTGATATTCTACCTGAAATAACAACTTTTCACGTGTTCCAAATAAACGACATTGATTTCTCAAAATTTGATAAAGTCACGCGGGACCAAACTGTGTACTAAATTTCAAGACCTTACAAACAAAAATAAAATTCACCATTTGAAACATTGAAACTTTTTTTTTAAACTGTTTAAGATCTCAGGCCAAGTGAAATAAAAGCTTGTAATAACAAAAATATAAACAAGTAATAGAAACAAGTAATTGGGTAAAAAAACACTTTTTAAGGCCCCACTTTTTCTTTTTGTCATTTGATTTGGTATGTGGTGCATTGTTGAGTGTTCTGTTGTAGAAACCTTGCTGTTAATAAAAAAACAGTTGGCATGGTATGCATTGTTGCATTTGCTATTGTTAAAATCCAAAAAAGCTTCCCAAATGCTTTTTCTCTCGCCTGTCCGTCCTACCGTTGTACTCATATCCAAAGTGAAGTTAAGAAAAAGTGGGTAAAAAAACACAAAACCAACTAAAATATACAAGTGAAAGAAAACTTTCAGTGATACTCATTTCCTTTGCTAACCAAAGCTGACATTTCCAATCTGACGTCAAACCGAACACACAAACAGACCACTTTGCCGCAGACAACTGCGCCCAACTCTGTAAAGCTCCTCTAATCCTGCTGTTTCGAAATCAGACACTGCCTTTAAAATCAAGCCCACCCCCTCTTTTTCCAAGTATAGTCGACGAAACAACTACTACTACTACTTCTACTACTGGGGGTGGATAGAACAAAGCTGGCGAATCTGATCCCTTAAGGAACGCGGGGGCTCATCTTTTTCAATCAATCGTCGAGCGGAAAATGAATAAAGACGAAAGACGTAGACGCCAACGTTAATACGAAAACCCTCGGAAGCGAATAATAGGGCTGACTCTGCATTGTTTATCGACTCGTTGTTCCGCGTTTATCTTCAGTGTTTTTTTTCTTAACTAATAAAAAAGCATAAAAATAAAAATAAAACAACACATCAGCAGAACAACGACAATACCCCCACCCAATCCTTAAATAGAAGCAACGCAATCGCTTTCACGTGTATTACCCCCACAAGAACCATACGGGGGAAACTCTTTTCAATTTTCTTCGTCCTAAATCCTATTATTTATGCCTTCGGGCCACACTTGACGCCGTTCTTCTATCTAAAAACACCGCTCCCCCCCTCCGAGTTTACCTTCCGACAAAAATATTTAAAACGAAAAATTGTTCGCCATGTTTTAGCCCCCATTTTCGAAATTTTATACGCAAGTTGCAAATTTTCTGTCTTCGTGTCGCGAATATATATGAAAATTAATGTTTTGAGATTTATTATTCACGTTATTTTGGAGTGCAATACGTTCTTAAAAAACAGATGGGCAATAATAAGAATATTAAAATTTAATATAAATAAAGCGTGTAATGTAATATTCTTTTAACGATATTACGTTTATTTTTATTATAAGAAGAATGAACTAAATGTTTTGTTTAATGATGGTAATATATTCACTGACAAAAATATTTAAACATCGTTAATAAAAATATATTAAATTACTAGCGGTACCCGCGGCTTCGCTCGCGGTCGATTTGCAATTAAACAAATAAAACGGGAATCAAAAAAGCTTGAGTTTAACAGAAAATTTATTAAATCCAGAGTGAAGTGCAAACTCGCGCTCGCACCCGATGTTGTCTCCAACTATTGCGCGCGGGCTATGACGTATCACTATTGTAGTACGTCATGCGCAAGCGCAATACTCTCTCCACAATGCTGCCCCAAGCACGACGCTTATAAGAATATCATGGTTATCCAAAATTAGTTAGCGAAGCGTACATTCAATCTGGATAAAATTTACTTACTAGGTTATCTGGGACCTCTAATATGCTGACAACAAAAAGCAAGTTAATCGGATCAGTAGTTTTTGCGTGGTGGAGTCACAAACATACAGACGGACTTTCACATTTATATATTAATAAAGATTTTTTTATTTTGTTTTTTGTGTACATTATTAATATACCTTCGTTTGGCATTAATATTTCTGTTCATCCTTGAGACCTGTACAATAACAAGTACATTAAAAATACATACTTTTTATTTACTGTCATATGTAGATATACATACATGAAGAATCAATTTTTGAATTTTGCATGATTTTTGTTTCGATTTGTGCAAATTATATTTATTTTTTATTTTATAAGAAGTACTCCATAAGAGTAAGGAACAAGAGTTACAACGACACAAAAATCATATCTTAAAATGATTATCTAAAAGATGATGAAAATGACTACAATTTGTGATAATTTGTGATATGCAATTTTTAAGTAATTAGATATTCATTTTATGCGTGTTTTGAGTAATTGCATTTTTAATTTCTGCACGTTTCCATTTATAAAAATTTTGATATATGAAAATTTACATTTATGCAAATTTAAATTTGTGCGATCGTTGAGTAATGTGATATTTAATTTACGCGAGCTTTGAGTAATTCTGTTTTTAATTTCTGCAATTTTCGATTTATTTATTGATTGATTTATTTATTTATTTATATTCGATTTTTTTACATTAGAATTATGCCTTTTTTTATTTAAGCGATTCTCGTTTTATGCGTTTTTTTGATACATTGGACTATACAGTATATTCTCATACAAGACTGTAGATGGCAGTATACGTTCAATTTCCAACTTGCTCGCTCACAAACTAACAACTCGTCCACTCAATCACTCGCAAGTGAAGCTAATATTAAGAGTATAAATATAATAAAATCAACATTGGTTTTAACGACCAATCTTTTGGTCTCCTTATACACTTGAATGTTCTTTTATATTTATTGTATAGGGTATCGGTATGTTTCCCCTTCAAATCTTAGTTTTTAGATGGTTTGATTCATGTTTTAATCGATGTATTCTTTTCGTTTTGTGTATTTGTAATTGTATACGTTTTTTACCCTTTGGGGTGCTCTATCTAAATAAATAAATAAACTAAATAAACGTATCGTCACTTGATTCATATAAATAACGTTAATTGAAGTATAGTTGTACAGTGGAATCTGGTTTTTATAATCACGGATAATGTTATTAATCGGCGATTGTTATCATAATCAGTCGGACCCAAAACACTGTTTAATGTTTTTATCGTTTAATGTTATCAGCCAGTTATTATTATTATTATCAAAAAGCACTTATCCGAAAGTGATCATAATAACCAGATTCCACTGTACCACTGCATAAACTATGTGCGGTGAATCGATGCATCGTTAATCGAAACCATCAATAATCAAACTAGGTTGAAGTAGTTTGAAGTAGGTAATGTAACTAACTATCATTAATCGAAGTATGGTCAACTAAAGTATAGGTTAATCGAAGACATAGTAAACCGAGTAACTGATATAAATTGCTTCTATAAGCGATGTGTTATGTTTTTGAAAAAATTGCATCGTGTAAATTTAAATGTTCAGAACAGATGTTTCAATTACAAACCACAAAACGTTCCAATGGAAAAAAAAGAGCCGCGAACGCAACATGCTTGTTCATTCAATAGTCGTACTGTATTGCTCTTAACATTTTCCTCCAAACGCTATATTACTCTTGCGGTTTATTATTACACGGTGGAAACAAGCTCATGTTGGTATCTGTAACATGTCTATGGTAATACCACAGTCGAGATTATAACGCCCCATCTCCATTAAAGATCGTCCATTAAAGAAGAACGCTTCATTGTTTCGACGATCAAGATGTTCACGAAAAAATTCAATTTCTCTACTTATTAAATTTCAGACATATCAAATTGTTAACTATTTTTAACGATACAAAGAACGTATAAAGGGTGAATTAAAACAGCGGTACCATAAGAATACTCCAAAAAAACGAACTATTATAATTAAAAAGTTGAGTTTGGATTATAGTAGCACCTTTCTTACAATGGTAATGTTTCCATTGACTTTGAAAAATTTCAAGATCATCACATTGTTACATTATAAATCATAAATCGTGGCTACTAAGTCATTATTAAAAAGTTGTAGGCAGTGGTCCATTTTTTTCAAAATCCAGTATTTTTTTATTTATTTCCAACAGAAATAGGTATAAACTGAACCAACAATTCTTCACAATACTGTATATTAACAGTCTGCAAGTTTTCATTGTTTTTTTATACAATATATTAGCAGTTTAGTGTACAGTATATTAAGAGTTTGCAAGTTTTGATCGTTTTCATTGTTTTTGTACTAAATCCACATGGTCATCAAAAGACTCAAACACAAAAGAACATTTCGTAAAGATTTGATATCGTATGTCTCACTTTTTCGAATCATTTAAATGTTATGAGCCCAGACAACTCGACTTCCCCTTGAACTGATGTCTTTACTGCAATACTATATCACTAACAATTTATGTTTCCACGTTTCAAAAATTAAAATTAAAAAAAAAAACTCTTAAAATATATTTTTTAACAATAACACTGTGCTACCTAAAAATAAAGAATTGCTAATTATGTAAAGTTATGTATTATATTATTTTATTTTTAATTTTATTTCAGTTGAAACAATCTAAATGGATCAATAGGGTTGTTAAGTATGTTACCATACCGACATGAAGTTCGTGAACACAGGGTTCACCATAACAACTATGGCTAAGTTGTTAAATCTAGCTATGCAACAGTTTAACTAAAACTTGTTTTACGCAATAAAACGTTTTCAATTATTTATATTATAATTATAAATAACAGTTAATTGAGCATTCTTAAGTGAGCCATGCAACGCAATAAGAATTACGACAAAGCCCCTCCTGATTGTTGTTTCCACGCAGTTCACAGATGTTTAACAGAGAAGCCCATCCGAACAGAAACGCTTTTCTTAAACAGAACCCTTCCATGGAACAATAATTTTAAAATAAATAATTTCATCACCTGAAACATAACTTAGATTTTACGTAAACAACAGTTAAAGACAAATTCAATAATTTAGCCATACTTTAATTATATTGATTAATAGTCTGCTTTCTATAAGCTGATTATTATAATCATCTTATAGAATATCACATTTCACATAAATATAATCAGAATATCATAGAATATCACATCATTATTATAATCTCTTCATCATCATGCTGCATATTTTGAATGTGGTGCAAATGACCGTTCATCAAAATCTTTCAAATTTGTCATTCAACACATTACTTCAAAATCATTAGATCACAGATACCCTTATAACATCTTTCCTATCTGGAACAATTTACCTTTGCGTATCAGAAAGTATGCATTTTTTGATCTGAATGATATATCTACAGTACAATGAAACAGTTTAAAAGACAGGTTTTTAAATAAGTTAACCTCAATTTGTAAGTGTTCACCAATTGTATTTATGTTTGTTTGTTTTTTATTTTGTATTTAATTTGTTTCTGTTTTCCCACTGTATTTTCCCTGTTCCCATATGACCCCATTGGGCCGAATAAAGAAAGAAGGAGAAGAATAAGTGTCGTGTACAAGGTATATTTACATTTAAAAACACTTATTCTTTTTCATCAGCTAAGAGAAGTTCCACGTTTGTTATTGAATAGTTGTCACCCATTCTATGGCTTCCGCAACTGCTTTATCTGGAATAATACAGGTAGAACCGTTAATAGCTATAAATGTTTTGTGCAGCATATCACTTCCACCTGGAAAGACACATCTTACCCTTTTGTTTGTTTCCATTATGAAACAGTTTACCCATCAGAATACGCGGTTGTGTGCATAGGATTAATATTGTAGATAAAAAACCATTTATAATGTTTGATAGTCTTTTAAAAAAACATATATTGTTATGTGATTGAATATGTATGTGTTGTGGTTTGTGTTTGTAAAATTTGGACCTTATGGCTTGTGTAAAATAAAATAAAAATAAATAAAATAAATAAATTTGGTTCTACAAAAATTTGAAACGCCTGTGACAAAAGGAAGCGCCATATTCGAAATTTAACAATTTTTAAGTATTTCACCAATTACTGATTAGCGGTTTGTCCGATTGAGACGAAACTTGGGCGATCAACTCGCAATTCTTGTTTTGTGGTCTCACAAAATTTTGAATCGCCTATGTCAAAAGCAGGCGCCATAATCGAGACATAACTGTTGCGATGTATGTACACCGATTACTGAAGTAAGTAATTACTGAAGTTAAGAACTGGTAGACCGATTAGTACTAATCTTTGGGTATCGACTTGGCATTCCTCTATGGTGGTCCCACAAACATTTCAAACGCCTAGGTCAAAAAAGGGCGCCATAGTCGTGACATCCGTAACTGTTATGCAATTTTATGCAGGTTCTCGTTTCAGCACTATCATTAAACAATTTAGTCACAAAGTGAGCTTGGTAACGATTATTTTTAATTGCTGAAGCCAGTGCCCAAAATCTACTAATTTCAACGATATACAAAAAGTTAGACAATTGCAGTTTCCTACATTTTTTTAAAGATGAAATCATATTTTGAAAATTTGAAGAAAACTTTGATACACTGCAGTATATAATCAGTAGTATTCGTAGTTATTTAACTGTATTGGATGTCATGTTGTCACGTCAAAAGTTTTTTAATAGAGTAGTGATAACCGTCCAAAAAATAGAAGAAATAAATAATTAACAAATTAAAAAAATGACCTCAAAAAGTGCACAGAAAGTATAAAATAATTTTATTTCTAATACAATTCATTACCGTATACATTACTCAATTCTACTACAAATTAGATCTGATGTTACTTAATATTATGAAATTGACTTTTTAAGACCTGTACATTTGAAGTCAGAGCAACACATATGCATACAAACACAAATGAACAATATGCGTTGCGCCGACTTCAAATGTACAGGTCTTAAAAAGTCATATCATATCAATATAATTTCATAATATTAAGTTACATCAAATCTAATTTGTAGTAGAATTGAGTAATGTTTACCGTAATGAATTGAATGAGAAATAAAATTATTTTATAATTTTCTGTGCACTTTTTGAAGTCGGCTTTTTAATTTGTTAATTATATACTCTTTATATTAGCTTCACTTGTGAGGAGTGAGTGTGAGTGAGTGAGTGAGTGAGTTGAGCTTCTACATATAAAAATAAAACTACACGATGGATCTTGATGAATGAAGTTTGTATGGATTCGTCTTAGTTTATCGAGTAACACAGGCTAATGGCATCAATGATAAACCAATATGGCAGACGCTATATGCCAGTTTATAAAGATTGTGCATACATAAACAAGACGACTCAGTGGATTTTAATGAATGAGGTGTCTATGTATTTGTCTTAGTGTATCGAGTGTTACTGCATATATGCGGTTAATTACAAATTAATAAGATGGACGCTATATGCCAATATATAAAGATTATGATTAAAGAGCATTTTTAATGTATTTGATTTTGTTTATTTTTTTATCATCCTCTTCAGTTATTTCTTTGTTTTCATTACATGTACATGTTTTTCTTCACGGCACTTTTATCGACAAACATATTTTATGTTTATTATTTAATTCACTCATCTTTGTCACATAGTTTACCTTTTTGCACAATGCGTGTAATGGAGTGTTTTTGTATGATATTTCGGTTTAGCTTTACTAATTTTCTTCTTTTTTTTCTTCTTTTTTTTGTGTTTTTTGTTTGTGTTCGTTTATCCTTCGGATGTGACATCAAAATAAAAAATAATAACAAAAAAAATATAGCAGTAATATCAATGGTATAGCCAGTAATGTTGAAGTAGCTCTAATTGTATAGCCAGAAATGTTGAAGTCGTTTATGAACTGAAAACTGGAATAAATGTCAACACGACACTTGCGTCTCTCGAATGTTCACTTAATACGATTCAAAAAACGTTTCTTAAACTTTTAAACGGTACCAACATCCGTTAAGAAAGGTGAATCGTTCATTAATACCTTAAACGTTATTCCACTTATTTTAAACGATTCTTCTGGCGTTGCACAGAAAGATCTTAACGAAATCCTAGAGCTTTAGGTGAAACCGAAATCACTCTTCAGTCCTAATCTTTGTTTAGTCTGTATACTTATCACTATCCCTTCTGGACTTAGCACCCTTTCCACTTGTTATTCGGAATGTGTCGCTTTTGCAATGACTTCCCTCATCCTCATACTATAATTCCAGTCTTATCCGATACGAACCAAACAATCTCATTCACCTTTATTTTTTTGTTTTTTTTCCATTAATGATCTTCGAGACTTTTTCAAATTTGCACATACACACACACTTGGTTAGTTGGTTGGTTTTCTATTATACTCATGTTTGGAATTTTTTAAAGTTTCACAAGCTGTTGTAAAGTGACGTAGTTTTTCGTTTATGGTATATAAATTATGATGTATGTATATAATTATACAGGGTGTTTTATCTCAAGTGAAAAAATAAGAAATCAAAAGAATATCTCGCTTTGCATATACAGTCGACTCGTTAAATCGCCCCCTTATAGACCGCCACTCCGACTTTCGCCACTAATGAACATAAAACCAATATAATCCTTTCACACACATTAATATATCTCTATTATTTTCCGACACATTAATCTGCCATCTTTAAACCTTCATCCTCGTTCACTACCAAACGTTTATCGAGTACCAAAGGTGGCGGTTTAAAGAGGTTCGACTGTACGTCGATTGTAGGCATATACAACATATGATCAGAACATCTAAGCAATCCAATGGAGTATGTGCACATTCTTTGTAAACACTGTTAAAATAAAAAATAAAAAGTTATAAATTATTATCTTTATACATGATGTTTCGTTAAAGTTATTTTTTGATTTTTAAGAATTTTTTATTTATTTTTTTATTTAATTTAAACAGGACAATGTCCCACTAAACTATATACAACAATAAAAACATTAAAACAACAGTAAATACTCAATACAGAAAATATTTGTATTCATATACATTTTTCTTGTTTTTCTTTTTATAAAGGGGTTATTGAAACATTAACATAAAGTATTAATATATTATTTACATTAGAACCAAATTAAAGATCAATTTA
>JAQIWH010004691.1:0-16320 GCA_034695005.1 Cryptops parisi
GCATACCCCCTGTCGTTTTCAGCGAATTTTGCACCAAAAGTTGTCAAATTCCCTTTTCTTTTCATTTATTTACAAATTACACAGGAATGTTGTTCACACAATGCTTTCCTACCTCTTCTGTTAGCCACGTTCATACAAAACCAACAAACCATGTATTGCAAAGTTGTTTTTAAGGTCAAGGTTCGCATTGCAGCATTGTAGACCCTATTGTCTGTTAAAAAATTTGCCCAAAACATTTTCTAAAATGTAGAGTATTTCTACATACACAATTTAAGCACGAGTTGTATTGACCATTTAACAGTCTACTCCATGCATTCTGGACGAAACAATGAATAAGCTGAAACTCGTCATGTAAAAGTTTACTGATTTCTCACCATACGAGATTCACAACTACAACCTCTGGCAAAAAGTGTTTGATATATTTTACCACAAACATTGATTCTCCTCATATAATGTTACCAGTGGTGAGCATGTGATTTTTCAAACAAAACAAACGGGTTATTTATACTACCAAATGGTGATTTACAAAATAAAGTAAATGATTAGAATTATTTGTCTCCAACATAACGTCATATTGGAAGAAAAAATATTCGCTAAGGCATTTGGTCGGAAATCAGTTTATGATATTATGGTTTAATATTTGTTAGCACCACATTTTGCTTTAATAATGTCTTTCATACGGCGTGACGTTGACTTTATTAAATGTTCACGATATTCAGGAGAAATTTCCAACCAACATTGTTGAATTGCTTCTTTCAATGATGCATTGTTTGTTGGGTGTTTCTCGTTAGATTTTTTCATTTTCCACCACGCATTTTCCATTGGATTAGCGTTTGAACTTTGCTCTGGACATTTCATTAAAGAAATAAATTTTTCTGTGCAATATTCTTTATACTTACCAGCTCAATGGCATGGGGCATTATCGCCTTGGAAGATGAAATGATTTGAGTCGCCAAATTGATCATTTAAAGTTGGCAGAATAAACGTGTTGAAAATGTCTATGTATGTGGCAGCATTTATGGTTTCATTAAGAATGCACAATTTGCCATGTCTTGCAGATGAAATGCATCCACAAACAATGATATTTTGAAAACATTTCACAGTTAATACCAAAGGGTCAGGATGAAATAGTTCTCCCTTGGTTCTCCAAACAAATTCCCACTGTCATCATCATCACCACTACCAATACAAATTCTGCATTTGTAGTTAAATGTTACTTTCTTCCAGTCATTAAAAGTTCACTGTTTGTGATCGTTAGCCCATTTTAAGTCTTTCTTGGCGATTCTTTTTTAGTGAGCAGTGATTTTGAGCAGTTTTTCACATCATCTGATAACTCACGGTTAGGCGCCATGTTAGCATGTTATTCAGTGATTAGTGTACTGAATGACAAATAATAACAGAATATTAAGTTGTATCAGTGAGGTTCTGGCATAAATAATGGTTAAAGTAGCAAAACGTCAAATTATCATAAACTTTTTTCCATCCAAAAACCCTATCAAATACTTTTTTCCATCCAAAGGCCCATCAAATACTTTTTTCCAATATATGGGTATGTTAAAGAAAAATATTCTGAAATGTATTCATGAATTTAATTTGCAAACTACCATTTGGTCGTCTAAATAATACACTATCTGCGAATTGTTTCAGTTTTTTGGCAACATCACATGGTTACCTACCACTTACAACAATATATGAGCAGAATTCATGTCTGTGGTAAAAAATATCAAATACTTTTTGCCAGGGGTGGTAAGTCACAGAACCAGATAGAACATACTACAACTCTTAGAAATATATATTTAAAAAATCCAGAAAAACGCAGTGGATGTCAATGTGTGCGAAAACGCGCGCGTTTGAGCTTTTTACGCGTTTTGATGAAAAAAAACTCGCCCCTAGCCTTTTACGCGTTTATCAAGGTTTATCGTTTATACAAGTACATCAAAGCAAGGCCTTTTTAGTGCACATAAAATTCTAAAGCATTAGTACTGTACTTTATTCACTTTTTGTACGACGCTTGTGTATATTTATCATACGAAATACTATATAATAGTCAATATTAAAAGCACCATCACCTGCAGTGCAGTAAGGCAGAGTGCTGCCACCAAAAAAACCGCCTTAAGAGCGGAGCAACCGCCCAAAATAATATCATTAAAAACGCATGGTATTAAAAATATTAATACCATGTATTGTATGTCTCATGGGCTGCAAATTATTTAAATAAATACAAAACAAACAAAACCGGAGAATTGTTGTAATCCTGATAGTTTTGTTTCTATTATGACGCTACTTATCGTAGTAACCCGTCACTAACAACAACCGCGTTATGTTCACACACACACACACAGATAGAGCTGAAAACTATACAAAAAAATACCACTCCATCAGAAACGCAGATATCACTGAGGATGCAGACTTTGTTATGATTTTCATTAGACGCGCCATCCACCCGCAACGCTGCATATTAAAACATTACGCTTTCGCTCCCTACATGATATTCTACAACTATAAAGTGCTAATAAATTATAGCTATTTTTCCTTTTTTTTAGCCCGAGATCATCGTCGTCATAGCTTAGCACGTTCGCTAGTGCTCGACTCAAAAACTCCTCACCGCCGTCGGCTTCCCCGCCAGGCAAATCGTCGAACGCGCGGCAGGAAATAAAGAGGAGGTGTCAAAACAATCGTCGAATGTCATCCGAGACACTCAATCGTCTTCGAGATCATTAAGAGCGACAAAAAATTTAGCGACCAAAAAAAAAAAACGAACAGAACAAAAACTACAACTTGGAGAAGAAACGCGAAGTGGCTCTTTCGTCTTTTGACGTTGATGCTATAAAACAAGAAAGATAAGCGGAAATTTTTTCTTCCCGTTTTGTCATTTTGTTTCAAAATGAAGCAAAAAAAAAGTAAACCAGATCGATTTTCCTTTTAAGTTCTAATGATTCGGAAAACGACGCCTCATCCAAACGACGTAGGCGTGTAGGTGTGTGAAGAGGAAAAAGACCGTCAATCGGACAAAAAAAAAAAAAACCGGGGAAAAAAAAGAGAAAATAAAACGGCCGCCAAAAAAACCCCGAAAAGGTCGGAAACGGTTGGAAGGAAAACGAGTTTCCTTTCTAGATTCAAACCTAATGAAACGTCGCGTCACGCTGCCAGGGCAAGTTAACCTTTCTCCTTCCTAACCCTTTCTTCCTTCTACCTACTTAACACTTCTTCATTCACTAGTAAAAAATGAAGGCAGGAAAAACTGTTCGTCTAGCCATATTTCACGTCGTCGTCACTTGGCTTTCAAAAACAAGGTTTACCTCTTCAGCCCATCATCAACACCCAGCGACTTGGCAGGTGAGTTGGATGTCCACACTCACAAAAAGAGTTATGGCGAACATTTGGATCGTGCTAAACCATAGTTAACTAACTAGCTTTTTACAGTTTCTGAGTTGACACATGAAATGAAACCGCTAAGTCATGATCTAAGCATAGACTAAGAAAAAGGTTTACCCGGAATAACGTTGCAAGAACTAATTCACAGTTTTGAATAAATGACATAAAAAGTACTCAACAACATATTGGTTGTCATAGATTGGGTGACCAATGTCGAAGTGATATATGTAAACCTATGTTTTAGGTAAGTAGGTAACTTATTATGAGTTTGTCTGTTGGTGGCACTAATTAGGCCCATGTATAAGGCACGGATTTCCATAATAATCTCAATATTGAATTTTTGGCCCTTTTGAAACGTTATTCCGAGCAAGCCTTCAATTATATCGCTGGACTATTTATTTAGAGAGAGTTACAAGACACTATGAACCAATCAGAATAGCATGCACCCCTATGGACAAACCATACGTAAAATCATTGTTTTCTCAAATTAAAGTTTTTAACTTAGTTCCTTGTGGTTTAAGACGATCCATTTCAAACCAAACAAGAGTTGATAAAAAAATTATAATTGAGCTGATAATGTTAAGATTGCAAGACGGTGTTTTTTTATTATAAACTACTGTTTAACTAATATTAGAAAACCACAAAACAAAAATCGGCTTTCTAATATACTGTCAGTGATTTGGTATTTTCTCAAAATTAATCAGTGCTATAATATGGAAAGCATCTATTTTCCTCAATACTCATAGCACGAAAGTAATCCGAATTGTTTCGACTTTTCCGCTTTCCGGTGAGATGCACCGATTAAAAGAAGCTATTGAGTGAAAAAATTTCCGATTTTTACGTTTGCTGAAGGGTGAAAGTGGCAAGTGAGAAATCGATTCTCGGTGGATACGCGTCATCCCGTCTCCGGCGCAAACGCACCCCCGGTTCACTAATACCACTTATTATGGTGCTTTTCAAAAGTTTCTTTTTCCCCCAGCTATAGTAACTGTAAAGATAAACAGTCGGCATGGTTGGACACGTCGAAGGAATTCAAAGTTCGCCGACGAAAATGAAACCGTAAAGTGGGCAGAAAAGCAATTTAAAGACGGAAAAAAACAAGAGCAGCTACGCGAAAGCCACTTACCATGGGTGGATTCGGGTTCGAGACTTTCCAGGTGTCCGAGCAACGTTGCGGAATTTTCATCGTGATCTACGAAAGACGACGAATCGGTAACGGGAGACGTCGCGAGGACAACCGCGATGCACTGGCCGAGCCACAACAACAGCAGCAACGTCGTCGAGTGGAACCAACGAATACCCATCGAGAAGAGAACCACCACCTGACAAAGAAAACAATGTTAAAGTGACATGAACGTTCGGTGAAAGCCACAGCAGATAAAAAACTTCGGTGAAAAAAAAACCCAAGAATTTGAAAAGTTTTAAAAAATGAGGTCCAAGGTGCGCGTGCTGCTGTTATAAAGCTTTCGGAAGGCGGTTTTTGGGGCGTTTTCGTCGTGGAGATCGACACTGATCAAGTGAAAAGAAACACTCATGTGAAACCGTGACGTCATCGCTAAAATCAGCTTCTACCATTGTTGCGCTGTATTATGTAACCAGAGTGTACCTGTCCTGGGAGAAAAGTGCCACCGGCACCGCCAAAAAAAACAAAACAAACGAATACAAATCAGATGTACCGTCTTTTCAGTTTTAGTATTTGAGTTTTGAGTATTATCGAGTTTTTCTTTATTTCATTTCTCGTCATGTTCATGGATACACCCACAGCATGGTAATTGCGTGTTGCTAATTCTCCCATGACGATAACCCAGAGGATTTGCAATTGCGGCTGTCTGTCGAGCAAAAAACACGGACAGAATCGTAAACGGCTTCTTCAACACCACAAAAAATCACGAAGTACGAATGAAATGACGTCTTACGGCAAAACTATTTTTTTATCTGAAGATACAGAAAACCACCCGTTAACATTACGACCAAGTTCTACGAAAACATCGTGTCCTTCAAAACTGTCGCGATCATCGACACTAAGAGAAAGACAGGACTACCAAATGACCACCAACTTCGTTTGCTTTTCCGACATATCTTCCACTTTTTTGTTATGTCAAGAACAGTTAACATGCTTTTGTACGTGACAAAAGGGTCCCACTTCATAGAAATTGCGTTGTTGAAGAAACGTGTCATCTGTATCACGTGTATTTAATTTAATTTAATTTTTACTTTTTCGTCCTATAGAGACATCAAAATACAACAATACAAGTTAAACAAAATTAAAACTTGTTAGATATAAAAATAACATCAGTAAATAATGATTTTTTACTGAACGAGCAAAACTAGGACGTTGTGCTCGGCTTTACCGGCCATGTGAGAAGGTTGAATGTCACATCATCTATGTTAAATGTAATGTGTAAATTGTAATGTCAATGTTAACGTGTAAATTCTTGAGTATGATAAAATCCAACGCAAAGTTTGAAACCCTGCCGTCACATACTTCCTATACACAACTACTGAACACCTAGAAACAAAATGTAGCAAGTTGATGTACACTGTATCGACGTTTTATCATACGATATCATGATAATTGCTCGAAAGTCGTATGCGCGTATAACAATTGACAGAAATAAAAGACTACTATATGTTATACAATATTGATTAAGATAGATTGCTATGTACCGGTATATAAAGCGAAATACGCGTACTCTGAAAGCGGAATTGTTGCCGAACAAAAAAAGTTAACTTCAAGCCATTAGTGTAATGCGTGAATGAACATTTCAGAAATAATAAAAGCCTACCCATGTTCATCGAAGGTAATCTGCAAATCTGCTAGAAGTTTTATACCTGTTTTCAGACTACAATATGTTCTATCGATTCAAAAAATAAATAAATAAATAAACAACACAATGCATTGACGTTGATTGTTTCTTTAGAGAGTTTAAAAGTTTATTTCTAACAACTGCGACCATTCCAATCTATCCTTTTTAATGAAACATAGAATGATCTTCCCTATGACATAAAAAATATGCATTGACCAACACCACAAATCCTATCTTCACTAATTTTAACAATCAAATCAAAACAAGTAATAAAAAAACTTTGTTTATTACTTCTTCTGGGTATGATGTATGTATTTAAGTTTATTTATAACAATGCCTGAGTGGGCTTAATGATGAATACATTAAATACTTTAAAAATGAATACCGTGGTTGTTATCGTCAGCAACACTCTACGAGAAAAACTCCATTCACGTGTCATTTACTCGAAAATTGTCAAAAGTTAATAAAATAAAATGTTCGACGCACGATTCACATTTGTGTATTGAATTTCAGTTTTCTGAGATGTCGCGATCAAACTAAACCACAAAAATGTTGAATTAACAATGTGTGAAACACACATACACAGGCACACACACACAAATAATAGTCAAGTCAATTTAACAAATATTTTATAAAAACTTCGTTTTTTGGTACAACCTTTCATGGTTAAGTTTCTTTTAATGAATCTTACATTCACAACGATGAGCGTGTACTCAGTTTAACTATATGCAGTAAAGTACCGTACGGTAACTATGAATAATATTACGTACCGGTAGTTTACTTATTTACAATAATGACAAACGGAAATGTAATTCACAGCATCAGCAACATTCTACCAGAAAAACGACTTTTCACGTGTCAATAGCTCGGCATTGACACGACATTGATTCGTCAATGTTTGATAGATTTAATTGTCATTCGTCACTAGTGTATCAAACTTAATTTGTGCACCAAATTTCAAGTCTCTACGTCTACGTCGACTACACGGAACATGGTTAAAAATGACATGTACGATTTGAAACAGTTGAACTATGTTGAGATAAAGTTAAATAAAACGTCGTAATAAAATGTAAAAATAAACACGTTATTTGTTAAAATTGGTTATAATATGATTAAACTTTGTAGTGTAGTTTCTAAATACGAGTTATAGATAAATTATTGTTTGACTGGTTATATTGTTGATCTTTTGTTTGTATAACTATTTCATACTGGTTTTTGTACAATGTCACATTGTGTACTGTCTGCTTCAAAGAGAAACTCGACTTTGAGTTTTTTAAATGTAATTTTTAATCTAATTCACTAATATCATTCGTTAACTTTTTATTCCAACGGCTTCCATTTTGTAATGTGGTTTCATGATATTTATAAACAAATAAAAATAACTATCAGAGTAAAAAGAAGCGTTAAACGCTGGTCACGTTGTTCTTAAGAGCTGGATACCACCTTTCCCAACACTTTTACTTTTCGGTTCAACATTTGCAAGTTCCGGAACCGCGGTTTCGTTCAACTAGTCGCAGAATAAAAAATTCAGTCCAAAGACACGCGTCGTCAGTTTTCCCAATAGAAAATTGGCTCACGTTTTATAAATGGCATGTTTTGTTGACAATTGGTCGCCATTTGCCACTCGACAGTTGGTCATTCGACGACGGACGTGATCGTCGTCGTTAACGAAATGCTCACCACATGGCTGTCTGTCGAACGGTGGTAGACGACTTGCTAACAAAGATCCAATAAAAATTTCATCAACGAGCTACGGTTTCCCTTTTTAGCAACCATTGTCAAAACAATGTTCACGATTAAGAAAAAATTCCAAAAACGTGGGCGTGTTTTAATTTTTGCGAAAAAATAGACAAAGATAAAGCTGGGTCGACACAAATCATCCAAACAAAGGCGGTCAGTGACGACGATGTGACATTTTTCGTCCAATCCACCCACCCAACAACTCAACTCGTTTTCGTTTTTCTCGTGGAAAACAAAAGACGGCACACTAGTTAATGAAGCAAACGACTGTCATGTTGCGACGAGGTGAGAAAAGAGCTATTTTGTCCCCGACAATCGACGCTAATGGCGCTTCGTCATCACCCCCCTTCGTCGACCTACCCCCACTTCTTTTTCCATCGTTTTCTTCGTCCATTCTCACCTATCCCTATCAACGAGGATTCTCATCGAGTTGACTTGACAAAAGGACCCGTTTCGACGTTCACGGCCCAATGGTTCCTATTTGGAAAGCACCGAGCGACGACCCGACCAAAAAAAAAATTGAAATTCGAATCTTCGGTGACTCGGAAACGACGTCCGACGTCGAGTGGAATTAAACCTCGATCGTTACCTCTTTCGTTTCCTTTTCAACTAGAAATCACCTCAACGACGACCCGTCATCGCACTTGGTCGTGTTCTTCGCAACACCCTCTCCGAGGGGACTTGTTCCGCTCCCTCGAGCAACGGCAACGTTTCTTGGTGACGCGCAACTTTTCCGTGCCACCATACACCCATATTGCTATCGTGGTAAGGCTATGATGCCACGCACGAAGAAAAATAAATAAGAAAAACATCCTTGAAAACGAAGCCTGCCTCGCGAGAAGTAACGTCTTTCGTAAGTTCAGATTGTCGACATCCATTTTTGAGTATCTTACAGAGCTATCAACATAGCGACCAACGAACGTTTCATCATGTTAACACGCGTGACATGACAACAACCCAACCCAACACAACACGAGTAAAGCACAGATGCACGCGTACCCATTGTTCAAATGTTCTACTTAAATTTGTATTGTTCCGTCGTATTTACCTTCTATGGGGTTAAAAATCATAATAATGCCTTCTTTCCTTTCAATATCTAGAATGCCCTCTTACTTGTCATGTCAACATATGAAAAATATCAGCACTACGCAAGTTTCAACCAATCACAACTCAAAATTGTTTAACCTTCTATTATTTAAACATATTTTTATTAATTATTTTTTTTTGGTACTTTTTAGTTGTATTCTTGACAATTAAATAAAATTTCTCGAATTAATGACGTGTCGTTGAGGTTATAGTTATTCGTTGATACTTACTCTAGTGATTGAATTAGAGCATGGAGATTAGTTAAGTTAAGGTTCTACCTCCATGATTAGAGCCTCTAAATACCGTAGTCCATACAATAAACTTAAAAAAAGTAGCAAGCGCCATACAATACGCATAAAAAAGTTTAAGATTCGAATAAAATGTCTATTTCAACTTCATCTTACTCAGTAGGTTGACACTTTTGTTCTCCGATTGACACTTAGATGAAACGAAGGCTTCCATTATTCAGTCCAACATCACTGCTTTTAAAAGGTCACTCTTTTAATAACGAGCTACAGAGATGAGACCTTACGAGAACAACTATTTTTATTTTTATTTCTAATTGGTTTAGGCCTCTAGGACAAAATACGGAAACCACACATGAAAAAAACAGCAAGGAGAATTGGCAATTCTTTATACTTGATACAAACAACATAATCCAACAAAATTTCAATTAACGTATTTTTAAGTTGACGTATATAGCCTACAGTATAATTCTATCTATGAGCTCATCAACTGAAAAAGTAATTTATCAAAACTTTTATAAATTGTTTGTTTGTTCTTCATTGCAGTTATAAAAACCAATATTTACAGGAATAACATAGATGATACCGTGTAAATAAAATGTGATTATACAATTTTCCATCAAATTCCTTCCAAACCTTATAGTCAAGGGGGTGATTCATTGAGACGTATTTGCAAAGTCTAAACGGTAAGGCGTTTCAGGTGAAATAAGTATTGTAGGAAAATCTGAGTTTCGTCTTAAAATGGTAGTCAGTTGAAAAATGAAAAAATTATTATTCAGTATTAAAATACTTCAAAGTATTAAACGAAGTATTATTATTCGATTGAGTTATATTGGCGTTATACTATTATACAGTAGCCTACAGTACAGTTTTGCTGTAGTTGACTCGTTTTTTGTGTCGGATCTTGATTCAACTTTCCTACTTACTTAACTAACACTTACTTACTTTCCACTCAACTAATGTACTCTTACATCTAGTTAGGAATACGAAATACATAAATAAACCAATACCAGACAAAGTCACTCAAACACCTAAATATCTCATGTTGCGTAATAGGTAGAAAATGTAAGAAGGCGTATAACCCTTCTCCCAGTTGAGTCATTTGGACGGTCGGAGTGAGAAACCTTGTCGCGCGAAGGCGGTAGATTTCCCCCCTCCCTACTCCCTCGGGACTCTTTCGGCGACGACATCGAGGGAACAAAAAGACGTCATCACACTAACACCGCTGTTCTCCGTAATAACTTCCTCGTCTAGTAAAAAGTGTGTCTGCCCTCCGTTCAGACCCGAGGGCGTAACACCAACTATCGAAGCCATCGATTGTCACCACCGCGCACAGTTTGCTACGTTGTGAGGATGCAACAGGCGACCCGTTCCACGCCCGTCTCTTGAGCCGACACGAAACAGAAGCGGTCACTGGCGGGTGTCCGAACAACGCAACGAGGTGTGGTCGGGTCCACCCCTCTAGTCTCTTCGACGCCATCATCACGCACGTTCACTTTAAAACGTATCATTTTGGTCGCATTAAAACTAAATGATGACAATGACAACAAAAAAACAACTTTCTGCAGAGGCTATTGTCTATGAAAGTAAAAATTTTCATCATTTAAACCACCCATGGCCGTTTTGTTTTCATTCCGAAAAAGTGATTCTATTTTGTCCATCGTGCGTTAGATGACTTGCCCGAAGGACAAATACTCTCGAATGGGTAAAACACTATTTAAATTCATGATGTGGGATAAAAGCCAACATCACCACAGACGAAATCGTTTTCCGGATGTCGATCAATGCCGAAGCTCAATCGTACACACGACACGACCTATTAGAACCGTACAGTTTAGGTCTTGTACTATGGATTCCTTAAGCAATTTTTGATACTGTTTTCTGTTAGTTACTAGGAAATAACAAAAAATTAAAATGCGACCATTTTAATGGGTGGGTTACTTTGGAGACTGTTGGCACTTATGCATAAATGAGACAAACACTTAACAAGAAGCGTCCATCTCATCTTCTGCTGTAAAGAGATGACCGAAATGGGTCATTATTTTAAAATCACTTTATCGAATTTTTCTTCTCTTTAAACTCGTGTACATTTGTTCCTATGAAACGTGATATTTTGTGAATGAAAATTAAAATAAACAAGGATAATGATACAATACAAATACCTAATGAACACGGTAATCTCTGTTCCAACGAACTTCAGTAATCTTTGCGTTTAACCTCCAATGAAACAGACATTCGTTAACGTTTAAACGAAAAACTTCCCAACCAACCAAGTTGGTGTCAATCATTTGTAATATTAAACACGATGAAAGATGATAATAATAATAATCTAACGATAAGCTGAAAAAAAAAGTCAAACTATGTACTCGATCGAAACGCAGCATCCGGTAGAGTGGAATATCCATGGTGTTGCGTTTCTTATAGTTTCCCCGAGTTGGTGTTGTAGGAAACGTTGTCCTAACCACCCAGGAAGCGTGTTCGTGTTGTCAAATTTATGTCGATAATCAACAAAGATATTTATTCTTTAGCTGTTACCTTCTGTCACCCATTACCATGCCATTCGTTTTTCCCCCCCGTCCTGAATCTCATCCTGTTCGACTCGGTTGGTCTTGGATTACCACGCGACCTACCTCAAGGGGGTAGAGGCTGAGAAAGCATCAGGTGAAAGCATTTCATTTGCGTTACCAACACGATTTCATTATCTGTTTCCCACATCTAAAATAGTCACGAAACCGACACTACATTGGCAGGGTCGATGAAACCGCACTCGATGAGTTATCGACGGATGAATGAGAGGTCTCTTCCACTTCTCACCGATTGGAGTTTCTTAACCCAATACCGATGAATACAAAATGACTAAATGACAAACTTACACACCAAGTACTATTTACCCAAATTATTTTAAATAACCGTTTTCTCTTTAATGCCATTCCTCTAGGGAACTAATTGCCACATTACATTAGAATTCCCGTTCAACTGCGCGACATCTTGCACAAAAAAAAAGTGTTCTCACTTTAAAAAAAAGCTACTTAAACGCATAATTTGTTATTATTGAGTTTCTTTTGTTTTACCTTTTTATTTTAAACCTGCCTGTAGTTGTCCCTATGGAAAATTTTAAAATTAAAAAGAACAAACAAAACTTTGAAATCGTCCTAGTCATGGTTTTTGAGTCGAATGAAAATGAGATAATACAATACGACTTATCTGTTTCAATACTTATCGTTATAATAAAGATTTAGAAAAATTAACTTATTTTCGTCCACTTTTAACCAGTACTTTTTTTCGCCCACTTTTAACAACGGTAAAATCGCCAAGCTGATGCAGTTATTTTTAACGTTTTAGTGCAATTTGAAAGGTGGGTATTTAAAAAAACAAACAAACATGTTTTATTTTTCTAGTTTTTATTTTTCAATACTATGCATCGAGGAGAACGAAAAGATGAGTTATTGACGCTCACTGAAGAAGAAACATAACTAACAACGAGACAGTCTTCCGAATCACCGGATGTTTTACATTTTAAAAATAGTTTTTCCCTGTTAAGATTGACATTAAAATGTTGGGTTTTCGAGTGGCATTCTCATTTCCTTATCGAGTGAGTCGTTGTAGGCTTATTTTATTATACCCAATGACTAAAAAAAAAACAACCTCCATTTAAAACAAATTTAAATCTACTTAAAAGTTAAGCTTCCCCTTTGAGTCGCAAAATACAAAAGTACATCGTCCCAATCTTCGGGAAAGATTGAACACGACAGTAAGAAACTAATATGACGATCGTCCCAACTACTCGAACACAAGCAAACTAACTTGTGAACAAACGATAAAGTACGACAATGAATATTTCAATTCTCACCTGTGAGGACTGATAGAGGGTTTGGTTTTGGACAACGCTCGGAGGTGACCAGCGTTGCGTGTTCGGTGTCGGGTTGTCGTGCGAGTGAGAATTGCGCTTCTTCTTCCGCAACTACTGCAGAAGAACGAGTGTAGCCAGTTGTCGCTCTCCGCCCACGCACTCCGCGGTCACGTGGACCTGGTGGGTTTTCGGAAAGGCGCTCCGGTTCGTCCCCCTCCACCCACCCGACACGCTTCTCATTGGCCCGAGATGCCGCGTCACATTCCCGACCCGTGCAAGACCCACTGCGACTGACGTCACCCGGATACCGGAAAAATACGTGTCACGACGACGACAAAAAAAATAACGTTTATTACTTAAAAAAATAAACAACAAACAAACAAACCAACCGAGAAAAACTCAACGAAAGACGAGTGAGCGAATTCCTACTCATTTCAAAGAGCCAGTTCTACGGGAGCGAGACACTCCGTCAGTCAACGAAATCGAATGTCAATCTGTGACAACTGAATACTTGAACCATTCTTCTTCTTTTTCTTCCCTCTAAATTCCCATCAAGAAACAGCACAGCCCTCCCAGTTTTAAAGACGGTAGAGCTAAATAAATCTTTCAACAATGAAAAGAAAAATGATAAAAACGCGATTTCACCCCGTATCACGACAAGTTAAAGGGCATGGATAGATAGTAACTTACCATCTAGTGGAGTTTTAATTACTCAAGAGTAAAATCATCATCCTTCTCGTCAACTAGCTTTTGAAGTGATGTTCGTCTCCCATTTTTTGCTCCTCCTAAAATCCTGTCATTGCGTCACGTAAAAGATTCATTTCCGTCTCCATTCGTTTTCACGCTTCATCGAACAACCTGAAAGACAGAAGAAAGACCTATCAACCTTAACGATCCCCAGAGAGGAAGATATAAGACGACCGGTGGCCGAAACGATCGCTAATCGGATTAACCAAAAAAGTTGATGCCAACTTCGAGAAAAATGATACCAAAACGAACCGAGCCAGTATTTTAGGTCCCGGTGATGAACCATCATCCATAAGAACACAAAAACTCCAATGAACTAAAAAAACACACTCAGCAAACCCTTGTGAGGATTTCATCAAAAGTGTATAGAAAACGCGCGCAAGGGGACATTGGTCAAATTCTACATAAAAGAAAGCGAACGCGGAATTTACTTGAAAATAAGCTAATGGACAACGACGTCTTCTTGAGATTTCGTTTGTTTAAGAAAGATCAACACGAAAAAAAAAAACCGAAAAAAGCTCCCAGCGTCGAGGTAAAGAGACGACGAAACGAATCGAGTGTTTTCCCCTTCGGCCTCGTGTCGTTGAGCAAAAAACACCCCGAATCGACGGCGGCGAAATGGACTTCTCGAATCCAAATCGAGATCCCACTTTGACTTTTCTCTCGACAAATAAACCTTCCCATCGGTTTCGTCTCCGTCGGATGCTCTAAATCAACAAAGATGGCGGCACGTTCCACTTTCATTGACGATGAAGAGCAATCGGCGGACAGCTCATCAAAAACAGACGCCACTAGTTGTTTTTTTAATGCAACGCCGGGGTCTCTCCAAGACTTAACCCTCCGCGCCAGTGCACGACATCAAACACAACAACAACTCATTCGTCGAGTTTCAATTTTATGCGATTTTTTGAGTTGCATTCTTTACCTTGCAAATAAACACAAACGCTTCGTGAAAATCCACGGATCAAAAAAGAAAACCGAAAAATTCGTTTTACGACACCGATAAAAATTCTTCTTCTTTTCCCTTCCTTTAGTTACACAACAACGACAAGTTTTCTTGAAATACAATGATTAAACACACCGAAGAAAATTAACGTTTTCTAATTTAAAAATAACGAGACCATCTCTGCTTAAAATTCAAAGAAACAACGGTTTTATGACTTGTGAAACGTAATCAGAAAGTTTGGAAAAAATCGATAATGCGACGTGTGGAAAAATTCCATTAATTCCATGAGAAATTTTTATTATAACGCGAACTACTTCCACGATTAACTTCTAATCAACCCCATTGTTATTATACCGAAGTAAAAAGTCAAACACGGTAAATTTGCCGAAAAAAAAACCCAAACATGTTTTATGCGAACGGTGTAACCAAACTTATAAAAGTGGTGATGGTGACAGTTGTTTAAGAGTTAACACATTATTGACACATTATTCTACCGTCTATTAGAATTCAGTCGCGCTTTCAGAAATTCACAACACTCGCTTTGAATTTTGGCAACATGGGTAGTTGAATCAGAAAAACACAGAGAACATCGCAAAAACACTTTCAAAATTTTGGGGGTCCACTCCAAATATTCATTGTCAAGATTTCCACTTGCTTTTAGTAAGAAGTGGAATGACTTACTACTATATGTATCTTAAAAAATTACCTTTTAGTTGTAAAAAACTGATTGTTAAATTGTGTGTACACACTTTAAAAGACAATGTTTTAAACATCTTTTTTTTTGTAATATTGTTATTTTTTGTATTTTTTTTTGTCGCTGAGATATAAAATTCTTAAAATAAATAAAATAAAACATTAAAGCAAATATCACAGTGAGTAGGCTTACTGTATATAACTATATAATATATATATACAATATCTACAAGGTGTTATGGATCGGGATCATAGAAACATTTTCTCACCGTGTTGATCTAGCATTGTCAACGAGAAACAACAATATAATTGAAATGTTGGGTGGAATAACGAAGTAACTCAAAAATGTAGTTTTAGCAAATATTTCTGAAACCTTCAAATTTAAGTTTTAAAAAAATCCTGTTAACTGTTCATTTATAGAAGAAAAATGAACAGGCTTTGCAAAAAAAAACTTTTGACTTTAGTTGACAGGCCCAAGTTACAGGCCAATTTAAAATTGCAATTACGCCGTTTGCAAAAATCAATATCTTTTCCATCGTTTAGCAAGTGAAACAACAAAAAGAAAGAAATCACAAAACATTTTCAGATTTACAATAGTCGCGGTCCGTATTCTTGCTCCAAAAAGTTCGAAAGTGGAAATTATAGGCAACCTAACGTCTTTATGCTATACTAGTCTAAAACAATTTATGCATTTTAAAAAATAACGACGTAAGTGGATTTACACCGTTTTTCCACTCAACTCCTGAATGTTATGTCATTTAATGTCCTGACAAGTTTTTTTTTGTATTAAAAACAAATACAAGCACTTGTCGTTATTTGCGTATGGTATTT
>JAQIWH010004692.1:0-16318 GCA_034695005.1 Cryptops parisi
GTGAGCTTAAGTGTCAGACTTTAATAGTGAAATATTTAGTTTATGCTTTAACTAAGAAATTTGTGAATTAAATTAATTCACACTTTACTGGTAAACAGGTGAATCAAAACTTGACAGTTTACATTTAAAAAAATAAATTTCTTCAGGAATAAAATAAAGAAATTTAGAGTTTATTAAATACGGGGTGAATCAAGATTTTAGATTTTACATTTTAATTATCGTTATTTTAACTAAACATTTTAACTAGTTATTTCGTGAAATACAAGAATACGATACACGCACGACACACACTTGGATAACAGATTACCATAGGTGAATCAGGATTAGATATTTTACATGTTATTTGACAATTTAGACATTTTGTGAAATGAATGAAATTACACTTTATTGGTAAGATAGTATATAGGGTGAAGCAAAATTTGATATTTTACACTTTTTAACAAATTTTATTTTAAATAAGTAGTTTGTAAAATAAAGAAATTTACACTTTATAATTGATGTTACATTTTAAGTAAGTTATAATTAAAACTTGACGATATATAGGGTGAATAAAAAATTAAGCATTTTGACCGATACATACTCTGTAACCATCTATTTTGTGAAATAACGAAATTTACACTTAACACAAAATATACAGGATAATCAAAAGTAAATATTTTATACTATTACTAGAGAATCGGGAAATTATTGTACTTGAAATATTTTCTGAAACACCAAATACTAAAACTTCAAACTATACACTTCATACTATATACACTAACTTCATACTATAAACATATCATGTAGGCGTAATTTGAAGTTTGTTAGAGTATTTGTTTACTTTCTCTTATATCTTTCATTAATCGATTCAATCGAGAAGAAAAAAAGTCCACAAGAAAAGGGTGGTAGAATGAGCCCACCAACGTGAGGGTTTGACAAGAGAGAAGTTTAAG
Source organism: Cryptops parisi (assembly GCA_034695005.1). Taxonomy (NCBI): domain Eukaryota; kingdom Metazoa; phylum Arthropoda; class Chilopoda; order Scolopendromorpha; family Cryptopidae; genus Cryptops; species Cryptops parisi. Next base: position 933 of record JAQIWH010004692.1, read on the forward strand.
TTGTAGTTTGTTTTGGGGCACTTGAGAAGAAAGGGGAAAACAAGGTTTTCCCTTAAGTCATTACAACACAGGCGAAGAGTATAAGGGAGTGAAGAAATGGTTGGGAACCCAGGAGAAATTGCTTCCACCTCCGGCATTACCTTATCGGCTTCGGTGACAAAGTTCAAAGAGGAAGAAGGAACGAGAAGGTACCCAAAAAAAAATAGAACAAAAATAAATATAAAAAAGACTACCAACACACCATCTTAACGACAAAGAAAAAGCTACGTGGAAATCTTAAGGAGGGAGAAATGCGTAGATAAACCGAAAGGAAACACTAAAATAGGGATAAGGGGAGCCGATAGGGTTTTTGGAAAATGACGCCTTAACAACTTGCGTTACAGGTACCCGAAAGATAAAAGAAAGTGTGTGTTGTGTTGTGTGTGTGTGTGTTTTTTATGATGTAAGAAATGATGTTTCCACTCAAAATTGTGGGATAAAAAAATTAGCCTCGAAACTACGAAGCAATTCATATTTCACGTTTTTGTTGTTTTTTTTTTAGTGATAATATTTTTGTAGGTGTGTATTTTTTTTATACAAGAAATGGTTGGTTTTTGTATCATATTTCTAAAGAGTTATAAATGTATTGGTGAGGTAATTTTTTTTTTCAACTTTTATTTTTTTTTAATGCTATTTATACGATGTACATTTGAAATGTTACAATGACGCCCAGCAACTGTAATTAATATTAAAAAAAATTAATAATAAAAAGTGTTCATTATTATTATTATTATTATTATTATTATTATTATTATTATTATTATTATTATTATTATTATTATTATTATTATTATACGCTTTATATTAGCTTCACTTGTGAGTTTGTGAGTGAGCTGGAAATTGAACGTAGACTGGGATTTGCAGACTATGATATTGTAATATATTGTATGGTCTATTGGACCAAAACTCGCATAAAGTGAGAATTGTATAAAAGCTGCATATAAAAAAAATCGCACAATGGAATTTCTCAAAACTTGCATAAATGGAATATCACGTTACTCAAAGATCACATTAATTTAAATTCGCATAAATGAAAACCTACAGAAATTAAAAAATGGAATTACTCAAAACTCATAAACGCATGAATCGAATATAGAATAACTCAAGGATCGCACAAATCTAAATTTGCATAAAGCGAAACTATGTATGAAACGTATTCTTAAAAGGCATTTTTAATTTACTTGTTTTTATTTATTTTAGCGATTAAAAATGTGTAAATATTAAGAATTTAGAAAACAAAACAAAAAGTATAAAAACAAAACAACTTTTAAAGTTGGATAGAGTATAAAAAAAATAATGTTTCACTGTGTACAAGGTGTCCCAAAAGTTTTCATACACAGAAATATTCAACACCATTTGAATAAATTGTTTGTTATATGTTCCTTTCATGTGTTGGTTTTAATAACTACGAATATACAGAAAAAAACACTAAATAATACAGGGTGTCTGCCAAGAAACTTTTAACATTTTTTGTTTAACTGAATGACAATGTTGGAATTTCAGAACACTTTATAATACTTATGTATGAAGACTTTTCGGACAGCTCTATAATGATAAAAAAAATAGTGAAAACAATATTTCAATTGGTAAAAGTTCTACTCAACATGGAGTGGGAAAGAAATACGGTACTTCAAAACATGTTCACATTAAACTGTTTTGTAAACAGTACGTTAACTGTCAATACGTTAATCTTGAAAATAAAACCGCACAGACTTAATTGGTTACCAAAGTTTATAACGTTTAATGTCATTCATGCTGATGTAAACGCGGCTAATTTATCAAAAATTTCGGATTCAAAAGCTTTAAGAGACTAGGTAAGCTTCAACTTTTGGTAAGTAAAAGTTGAGCGTTTTGTTTGTCAATGTGCGTCCAAAAGTTTGGTTCGAACAGATGGAACCAGCAGCAGTGTTTCAATTGAGTTTATCGACTTTGAGCGCGTTACCTCATTACTCCTGTTTACCCCAAAAAGTGAATCGATAAAAGTCGTTTTTCCAGGGCTACCATTTAATTACCAGAGCGAGCATTTTTCGACTAGATCCTCGTTTTAATTTGCCCAAAAGTCTTTTTATGCATCTGCGGTGACACCCACGATCAACGTGAGAGGCAGAGTAGGCAGAAAAATAAGACGAAAATTAAACCTCAGTGCCATTATACAGAAACGAATTAAGCTACAAAGAAAAGATGTGAAACAAAAAACAAAAAAGAACAGAACACACCTGTGAACGATAAAGAAAATCCATACAGTAGTAAGGTGTTAAGTCTGAAATTGTAATATTGTATTTTTTTTTTTGTGCGCCGTTCATATTGAATGAGATTTTAACATTAAACGAAATGAGACAAAAAATGTCGGAGATAATTAACCTTTAGAAATTCTACACGCAAAACACAAAGACGGTTGTGTAATTTGAAGATTTCAACCAAATTGGATGGGTTGGAGTTATTATAGTGTTGTTTGAATTTTTATTGTACGTGCAAAGCTTATAAAGTTTTATACAAAGATAATAGACTTACATGTGTTACCAGCAAAATACAGAATCTAGCATTTCATAGATATCTAGAATGGTTTTGGCAAATTATGAAATTTAACATGGAAATAGTTATTTTTAGGTTAGGTTTAAATATTTTAAGTGGAGTTTTAAATTTAGGCTTTCAGAGAAAATTTTGAAAAATTACCTAAACTAACTTTAATATAAGTTAGAGTTATAATTAGTCCTAACTTATAACTCTATGCTTTAACTTTCTTTAACTTACCTACATATTTGTATACAATATGTAGTTTCACACTTTGAGAAACAATGTTAAGTATTCTATAAAATGCATAGATTCTATATTTTGCCGTTAACATACATATATTAGGACTGGTAGGCAATAGACATTTAAATATTGTTTCTAAACTTTATGGTCATTTTATGTAATATCTAGGAAAAGTATAAAATGCTAGGTAAAACGTAAAATCATGTTTTAAAACATTACTTCAAACTTATAAACTAATATATCTTATGCTAACAAAGTTGTTGAGGTTTTTATTAAGATTATTTTTGTATATTATGTGCTAACTTGTTTGTATTTTTGTCTCAATGGGACGAACTACTATATAATTGCAAAAGTCCGGCTGTATGTTTGTGACTCCACCACGCAAAAACTACTGATCCGAATAACTTGATTTTTTTTGGCAGCATATTAAAGGTCCCAGATAACGCAATAAGTAAGTTTTATCCAGATTGAATGTACGCTTCAATAACTAATCTCGGATAATTACGATATTTTTATAAGCTTTGTGCTGCAGGCAGCAGTGGGTGTTGCGCCTGCGTGTGACTATCGTACTACGCACGATAGTGGTATGTCATAGCCCGCGCGGATGGTTGAAGACAGCATTGGGTCAAAGCGCGAGTTTGCACTCTACACTCTGGATTTAATAAACTTTCGGTTAAACTCAAATTTTTTTTGGTTTACGTTTCATATGTTTAATTGTAAAACGACCGCGACCGAAGCCGCGGATACCGCTAGTGATAAATAAATAAATAAAATTATAAATAAGGGTTATAATTAAAAAATATAAACACTTTGTATGACTAATAAACTTTATTTTATTTTTATTTTACCCGAAAAGTTTCATCTAATTTGTTTTCTATGGTCTGGTAAGCTATTAGAGACGCCATAACCAAATTTCATTTGTTTATTCACTTCGAAAAGCTGAAAAAGCAATCTCTTCTGCGTGTTAGCAATCGAGGTCTTAAAAAAGTTTCAATTATGGAGATTAATATCGATTTGTTCAACCCCTTATGACTTGAAAAACTTGTGATAAATTTAGAAATGAAAATGGCATTTTTCTTGCCTCATTTCATCTACCGTCACAAAAGAAATTTTGCTGGATAAAAGCACAAAAAAATCTCTCATTGTTTTTTTTTTTAGACAAAAGGAAACCTTTGAGTGCAAAGAAACACAGATCAGAGTAAACAAACTTGTTTTCCAACTAATGAAACTACAGTACGGCAATTTCAATTTTTATACCATCATCCACGATTTAAGATATGTAAATGAAGTAATATAAAATACTAGCTTAAACTCGTTAAAACATCAAGGAATACCATGTATATTTGTATACTACAGTATGAGCTTTGCAAAGTAGTGATTGTTGAACTTGCAAAACAACATTGATTCTTTGTTGTCATGTTGTACTTGAATAGTATTAAATTTTAAATAGCATGAGTTTTTGCTTTTGCGTTTCAAATTCAAAATCATGATGTGCTGTTTGAAAATTAAATGTGCACCACCTTACACAACAATACAAAGATAGTGGCAGCGCGGATTTCATGTTAATTTTAAAAACAACATTGTTAATTCATTCATTCATTTATTATTTCATTCATTATTGGAATCAGTTTAAATTTTTAAATCACTCACGCACTGATAAAAGCAACGCGGTTTTCCTTTGGCTTCCTTGTGTCGCACCTCCCCCTTGATGACACTGTCTGGTCACCAAATATTTTATGTGTTCCTCAAGGCACAATCTACCATCCTTCCGACTTTCAATTTCGTAGGCCATACGGTTTCTCCGCAAAAATGATCTATACACAACCACAGTAAAATCTCACTTATATAATTGTCGCACGTCCCCTGATGACAATTTCGGGTGCAACCTATTATTTAATTGCCTACCAAGATTAAACTACTGACACGTTAAATCAACAATAATATCAGTAAAAATATTGTTAACAACTTGTTGGCTACTGTTTTGTTTTAAGTGTGTTACAATCAAGTCTGACATAACAATGTAAGTGTTAACCAACTTAACGTATATTTTAACTTTCTTTCTTTTTTTGACATCATTTTGATAACACATCCAAAAGCCACGAATTGAGGAGTTCAAAAGATAATAATTGCAATATCCTAAACCTAACTGGCAATAACGTGTATCAGCGCACCAAATAGCAAGTCAATTAAATTAATGTATAGAAGTACATATGCTGTGTAAAATACAACAAAACAAACGAACAACTCAACTAAATATAAAGATTTGCGTCATAGATGGTACTACTACTATAACACTTATTCCTATATTGCTTTTCAGTACAGTAATACGCACTAAAACGCGCCATGAATGTAAATAATAGAAATAAATTATTTTTAAAAAATGACCTGACAACTTTGATGTGACTGACATTTATGATGCTGGAAGCTCTTTATTTTAGTTCTTTTTTGTTCAAGATTACAGGATAGAAAAAAATAACAGGAAAGATATTTTTTTAAGCGAAACCATTTCTGTTAAAAGATTGTGAACTCTGGAGGAAATAAAAATTTTTATACATTCCATTTTTTTAAAAGGTCTTGTGTTTCAGGGAAAATTTTTATGAGGCTGATATAGTGAGAAGTTTTTCTCGAATGTTTTGAAGGTTTTATTGCTCGACCATTTCTACCTTTATGGCTGTACATAGTGCATAATACTCCTGCAAATTTTAACTTGTGTTCTTTTTTCTCTTCTTCTTTTCTGATAATTGGAAAACGGGGAGAGAAATCAAATGTAGAAAAATTGTTTCTTTTTTTGAGTGTGTGTGTGCAATTTTGTTTAAGATAAACAGCTACTCGTAACTCTAGTTTAACCTACATCATAAAAAAATTGGGTGAGCAGTTTGATTTTTTATTAGCCACTTATTTTATTAGTGCTAAGAATATATGATGCCATCTAAAAGTGCAAGAAAAACAAAATTTAATTCTTTCCCCAAAACAAACAACTTGTCAAAAATTTTGAATTTGATTATATTATGTTCATTGGTATGATGGTTAGGTACATGTGTCTTAACCTAAAGCCAATGACTTTATGGGCGTCAAATCATGCGTTATTTTTTTAACTAATTTAAAGAGGGGTAAATATACCGGTAAAGTTTAGTTAAACTTAAGTTAGTTAAACATAAAATTACTAGAATGTAACCCCCGCGGTAACCGCGGGGAATCTAGTTATGTAAACATTCCACGTGGTATCGATAGCATGCATCGATAGCATTACCATTAGATACGTGGCGCTCTCATATCATTTCCATAACAGTGGTTGTATGATTAAAATACTGATTTTTATAATATAACCATAATACATGTTGTTTGCGTGAAATGCACCACTTCTTAAACTCTTTATATTAGCTTCACTTGTGAGTGAGCCAGCTGAGAATTGAACGTATACTGTCATCCATAGCCCTTTATGCGAAAATACTGCATATTCCAATGTACAAAAAAACGGATAAAACGAGAATCGCATAAATAAAACCCTCATAATCATAATGCAAAAAATAATATATATGAATAAATAAATCGAAAATTGCAGAAATCAAAAATGGAATTAAAACTCAGTTAAATCAAAACTCAACGGTTGCATTAATCTAAATTGAAATTCACATAAAACGAAACAGGCAGAAATCAAAAATTGATTCTTTGTCTTATGTTTCTACATACTGTATATCTGTATATGACAGTATGTTTAAAAAGCATTTTTAATATACTTGATAAATAAGTTGTTCACTCGACTTAATAAACAAACAGTGACGTAACTACAAGTATGTATAAAAATAATAGTGTAACAATAAGAGAATTATTTACCATTTTATAAAGTGCTGAAAGTATAATGCAAAAGCGGAAGTTCGAAATTGCTGTATACATCTTTCGGGTGAAGTCCCATGCCGCGGCGTGGACTAGCTATTGAAACCGTTATAAGCCACAACGACGCCATCTGTAACAATCTTACATTTCACGCACCGTTCGAGTGCAGTTATGTTTTACATACCATTATAGTAACGAAGTTATAATCAATCAAAAATTGATACATTCCACGCAAACACCCTGTATAACTATGGAAGCTATATTTTGAGAAATTGGCCCCGTGGTGGCCTGGTGGTCAGAGCGTTCCCCTCTGGCGGCAGTGGCCCGAGTTCGCCTTCCACTCGTGCCATGTAGACTCAGTTCGGGGTCTGACACCATGGGGGCAAGTTTTCTCGGAGTTTTTCCGTTTCCTCCTGTATCATAAAACCTTGTTCCATGTTTATCATCCCCATCTCATTATTATTTCTGAACTTCTAATTTAAATGAAGTCTGAGGGCAAAATGACAGCTGTAAAAGCCAGTCGGTGCCTTCGTTAAACCCCAAGTACTTACCTTTTGAGAAATATTTTTTACGTAGTGATAGTTTATTATTAAACTGTTTAACATTTGCTGACCACAGTTATAAGGATTTTTTAATAAATTATTTTTTAAAACACACAAAACTCAAATGTCACAAGCCTCAAAGAAAACAGTAATAAGTCCGATCTCTTTAAACTTTTTTTCGACGTTTTCGTATCTTCTTCCTCTGCATTCTTCACATGATGGCATTGAATCTTGAGCCAACAAACAATTTCTTTTTTGGATTCCGATTTTTCGCATGATTGCAGTTGCTGATGGAAGCTGCAACAACAGCAAAGAATTAACTAGCTCGAAGAAGAAAATTATCGAAATTCGAATGGAACTCGTTTTTCTCAACTTGTATGCATTAAACATAGGATTCGTTAGATGGGTCAGCTGAACGAGTTTAGGCGAAGCAACGTGTTAGCCAATAAAAATGCCATTATTTCACCAAAAAAAAAGCGAAATAAAAAGAAAAAAGCAACAAAACACCAGAGCGAAGTGAGAAAGTTGGTTTCTAGAGTACCATCATAAAATTGCCAAGGTGTCAGTTTTATACTGTTCTTTATTCCTTTTTCGCGCCAACTTAAGAAAAACTACTTAAAGGAAACTTTAACTATCTCGCGGCACGTTTATTGGACGTTCCTACTTATAAATACCCTACATATACAGGGTGTTTCCAAAGTAGGGCTTCAATTGAAATACTGTATAATTTAATGAAATAATATATAATCACTTAAGTCAAAATAGAATTCCGTGTGTTAATAGTTTATTCAATTTTCGATTAAAACAAAATGGCTATTTTAATGTTTATATACAGGATGTCCAAGCTGAGTGTTCCCTATTAATACTCGAAAATCTATTATAATAAAAATTCTGAGTTTTGAATATAATAGCATATTGAAGAGGTCTTTCCAATGGTGTTATTTTCATTGATTTGATGTTAATTTTTAAGTTAATTTTATTGTTAAATTTTAAACAGTGCGTCGTAGGTATCAAGTCAATATTTGATCGTTTGTCTAGAATAACGTTGAATGAGCCAATTTATAGTTTTGAGTAAATGGCAAAAGAAGTATTGAGCAGCACATTGATTGTAATATATTAGGTGAGCAATGTCAAAGTGATATATCTATGTTATAGGTAGGTATTGGTTTATCTGTTGGCGGTATTAGCCAGGCCCACGTATGGGGCACGGTTTTCCATAATAATCTCAATATCGATTTTTTAGCGCTTGCAACGTTATTCTGGGCAATCCTTCATTTAGAAAGTTGTACTTAATCCGTCATATAGTCAGAATCTACTGTCGTTTCATTTATTTCAAAAAATCCAACTAAAAAATTATCCAAGAATACTCTCATACAAAGTATCATAATGTTGCAGCAGCTTCACTGCAGATCAGTTTTGCTATACAGTAAAATTGATTTTACAGTACCTGTTAGGCAACTTTAAATTCGTATTAAACAACTAAATTCACTTTTGCTGCAGAGAAAAATTTATATGCAGTGAAGTTACTGCAGCAGTATGGTACTTTGTATGGTGTGTTGTTGGATAATTGGAGGCCTGCCCAGAATAACGTTGCAAGCGCCAAAAATTTAAGATTGAGCCTATTATGAAAAACCGTGCCTCGTACATGGGCCCAGCTAGTGCCGCCAACAGACGAACATATAAACTTACCTAAACCTGCCTAAATTATACATATATCCCTTCGACATTGATCATTTAATCTATGACATTCAATGTGTTGCTAAATTCTTCTTTTGCCATTTACTCAAAGTTACGAATTGGCTCATGAAACGTTATTTTGGTCAAGCCTTCAATTGTTGTTTTTTTTTCAGTCAGATTGTTGGAAATAAATTAAACCACAATAAATTTTGATTATATACTGTAGATTATTGCATACAACTTTCTCTATATGACTTGATACTTGCGGCGCATTATTTAAAAATTTAACAATGCGATTTCTTTGAAAATTAATTTCAAAATCAATGAAATAACACCATTGAAGAAAAACCTAAAGATGCTATTATTTCTAAATCTCATAATTTTGATTAAATTGACTTTTCTAGTTTCAAGAGTGAACACTTGGCTGGGACACCCTGTATAAGCAATTAATCAGGTTATAATGCGAAGTATGAATCAGATGCTCTGTCAAAAACATTGTTGTCAAGCTAACTAAAATATATATTGTAGTCTCAGCGAAATCTTTGTACAAGAAGTACCACCCGAGAAGGTTTATAACATTCAATTTGAGATGATATACAGCTTCATTATTTCACATTTTCAACCAACTTCTTTGACTCAATTCCAACCTGTCTCTCGCCTTCTTACGCGTCAAATTGGAATTATTCTTCTTTCACTTACCTACTACTACGAATCTGTCTTCACGTGGTTCTTGTACCCAAGTGGATGAGTTTCATGCTAAGCTCCTATGTCACGTCAGGAATTTCATTTCGGCTTTCGCTGCCAGAGGCGCGTGAGTTCATCTAGAAAAAGAGTGAGAGAGAGTAAAAAAAAGAGATGTCTATAAAAACGAAGAGTGCTAGATGCCAATGGTAGGAAGTCTGACTTTTGTCACGAGTTTGGAAAGACTCATTCTTTTTTCTTTTGTTTAAAAAAAAATCTTTATTATGAACTTGTTAGCAACTTTACAAACAACTTTGTATTCGCCAAGCTTTAATTCTTAGTTAAAATCTCGATTATCCGATTTTCGTTTATCCGACATTCTATTTTATCAGACATTCTACACAATCCACTTCGTTTGTTGTATTAGCTGCTCAATAATGGTTTTTTCTACAATGATAGGAAAAAGAAAGAGTTTCTTTTTTTTATAGTACTCTAGAAAAGTGAAGCAATATCTATGATATAGAGGAGAAGATAAATTTCTGCAAAAGGAACGTCAACGTTGATTTATTTCGTTCTTAGCGATCATAAAATGATATTTGCTATCAATGGAAGTGCTTTTACATAATAAACAGGACCGAAAGCATTCTCATGCTTAAAATTTCTTTTTAACGTTTAACCAATAAGCTGTTTTTTCTTCTTATACTGGACGTTATCGATTTTATGTTCGACGTATATTATTTCAGTTACATAATAAAGAAATTTTCTTTCACACTTAATGTGTAAATTATTCATTTGTTTTTAAGATTCCTGTTAAAGTTTCTTACGTCATTTTAATTGTTTATTTACCATGCAAAACGTGATTTGAAAACGTTTTGTGTATTAAGCAAAATGACAAACGTTTCTACCCTGGAAGTCCTCAGTTTATGCCATTTTGCTAATATGCAACTTTGTTGTATCATTTCATTACACAATTTTGTTATGATATGATGACGCTATTTTGCGATTCTTATAATATACGACCTCGTTACTATTAAATGAAAGAATTCTTTCCAAATTTTCGTTAAATTAGAGATAATTTCGCTATTATGCGATACTGTGCGATCGGGCACAAGCGGCTGAACGCTCCTGTTTGTGACGTTTCATTCCAAAAATGCAATTTTTGATACATGCGTGGTTTTCTCAGAATTCAGTTTTTGCATAAATCTAAGACTCTTGGCGTCACTAAGGGGAGTGCGAGTTTGCGACTGCACATTGTGACACTATGACAGAGGATGGCACCAAAATATTTGTGCCAGTGTTTCATCAGAAATTTACTACCATCAAAATATCCCTGTAGTTAGTTACAAAACATTTTCGTAAGTCCAGCTTAAATGTGTTGTGGTATCAATATACGTACAAGACTAAAATTATATGCTTGTAAAACTGTATTTTCTTTACATTGGTATTAGTAGTCGCGAGTTAGTGTTAGTAGACGGTGTTATGCTGGGAAGCCTTTAAAAGCTGTAGCAATGCGCTGTGCTCGGCAGGAAAGCGCTACAAAGCTGTAGCTTATTCGCTGTGTTATATAGAAAAACTACAGTCTTTGTTTTATTTTATTTTGTAATTTTACATTTCATTGGGATCATACAAACAAGTTAGTATATTTGGTTTACAGGAAATGATAATGTGATGCAATTAGATCGGCTTTATATTCCGTACTAATAACATTCTGGCAGTAATATTTGGTGTCACCAAAGTGATATTTACACATGTTGAACCTTTGCATGCACATTAGCGCTTGACACTTTGAATAACGTTTATATATCTGCTGAACAAGAGTTAACACCATGAGTTACTGGATGACACCAACCCTAGTGACGGCACTGCAAAAACTATCTATCTTTACATTCTTTTAATACAAAAACAACTTTATCCACCATTGGTGCATCTTATAACATTTTGCGTTACAGACAAAATAACAAAATAAACTCTTGGTTTTGTTTTGTTTGTTTTTTTATGTGTAGTATTGTTTTTTGTGTAAGAAAAAAATATTCTATTTAATTAATTCCGGGAAGTTTATTTACTTAAAAAAAAGAAAACAACAAAAAAAAGATGGATTTTTTGGGGAGCAAAAAGCGACAAGGGGTCTATTCAAATTGGAAGAAAGTAGAGATAGAGAAGAATAGCTGTGATTTCCTATCGACAATTTGCTACATTCGATGAAGTGCTCATTACGTGAAAGGGGCGGCCGTTCGTTTCGCCATTTCACCAACAGAACGGAAATGAGATCAGGTCTGATGCTGGAATTTATGACCGTGCTTGAGCGCCTCACTTTCCCTTTTCTCAAGATAGTTTTTTTTCTTTCTTATTTTTTGTTACTGGTTCTTCTTCTTCTTCTTTTGGTTTTCGAAAGTAGGCGACGATGTGTGCTATAAATCGCCTCTTCTCGATACCAAAGAATGCCTAGTTAAGTGCGATGAATGAAGAGCGATTTCCATCAATGGGCCTCTCTTTCATCATACGACCAAACGAGACTAGACTAACAAAACGCTTAGAGAAAAGTTCTTTGAACATCTTTAAAATAATGTAGTAACTGAAATTAAAGGTTTGACACCTGGTAGATAATAGAGCAATCTATTGTGAGTTTTTTCTTTGCGCTAAATAAAACACTTTGATGTTCATAAAACGGAGAAAAGGTAGGTACTTGTGTCTTAATTTCCAGTCACTTGACTGCCATGGGAGTGGTATGGTTGTGGTGTTGTTTTTTAACTAATCTAAACTGGTGCCAATGGGTATATGTGTATGGTATGGTGTACCAGTTTACACCACCACCGGTTTAGATTAGTTAAAAAATTAACAATAATTTTATCGTTAGTCATAAAATTAAAATTGTAGACAAAAAAGACCAAAAAAAAAGTCAAAAACAAGAAAAAAGAACAAAAGTCAAAAACAGACGTAAAAAAATAACAAGGAAAAAGATAATGAAACGAAAGAAAAAAAATGTTTTTTGTCGTCATTTTCTTATTGTTGTATTTGACTATCTTTCCTTTAATTTTTTTGCCTATAATCAAAATTAATAAATTTTTGTTTGCTTTTAGTAACCTATAGACATGTGACGCCCTTATACCGGTGGCTGTAGATTAAGACACAAGTACCTAGGGTACTGTATGCAAATGAATCGTGTTTTGAGTAGCTAGTTGTTTTTTTGATCAAATAGATCTGTAGATTTTTTTATCACTCTTCATACGAAACTCATTAAAACTTCACTATACAAAAATGAATCATATTTTTGTATAGTATATAGGGTGATAAAAAAAAGTTTCCGGAAAAATGGAAATGCTTAGTTTAATTTTCCTGGAACTTTTTGAACTACCCATGCACAGTTGCGATTAATTGACGTTTCAAACATTTCGTTTCATCATGTTATGTCAAATTAATGGTGTATAATTTCTCGATTTATTCGAGTTTCTTATATACGATGAGGAAAAGTTTCGTAGATGCTCGTTATATTACAAAAAAAATTTCACAAATTCAAAATTGCATTAGAAACTTTCCATTATACGATTGCCTTGTTTTTAGTTACGTTTAGATCCCTAGATTCTACAGTACCAAAAAAGCAAACATTTTGTTTGTAACAGAATCTCTCCTTTTAACTGCGTCGTAATTGGTTCGTGATTTTTGACTTTATTCATTGACGTCAGTTGAGTTAATTAAGAAGTTAAACTGAAACCATGGAAGCTGGCTGTATATATTTTTTTGTGACTACCTTTTAGCTTTGGAAAGGTTGATTGTCACCTAAAGTTTAAAATGCAGTCAATAACTTCGTAATTCCCAACCAGCTTGCAGGCAAGGATTAAAAGAAAATTTAATTTCCAATTAGCATTTGTTTATCTTGCGAAACAACTTTCAGCCTCACCTCGTGGCATCAACTTACTTTATATCCTTCTTTGGCCGTGTGGAAAATGGAAAACAGTTGCCACTGGCGACTAATAAATCTTCCACACACACACACACACACACACACACACACACACACACTCACACACACAAACACACGAGTGAAAAGAAGAAAATCTCACCTATACACACAAACACGCACAAACTCATCTACACATCTTCAAGTTACACATTCTTTACACCGGCTTTAACACAAAGTTTTTTATACATGAAAAATAAAGTTAAATGTATATGTTTACAATCAACTAGTAATGTTATTAGTGTTTTAAAAAAATTAGACTCACGAGCCTATTAGATGCATCAAATATGCAACGTAAAAATGTAATAATTTTAAGAAACAGGACCCTGAAGATGTACAGTAATGTTTGAATATAAGCTAATACTAAAACATAAATACAGTAGTGTTTTGAATAACGAAATGAACCACGTGTCTTATAAAGCATAAAATATACTGTACTGTATATTAAAATTGGAATAGTTTTATGAATTATTCGTATGTTATTTTGTATGTTGTCTTGTACGTTAGTTTGTACTGTGTGTTAGTTTTATAAATAATTGTTAACATTCACAACGTATCGTTTAAAGAAGCATAAGAAAAAGAATATTTCTCTATCTTGGTGACGATCATTGGCTTCTCACATTCGCGAGTTTCCCCTCACACACACGTTTTGATTAAATGTATAAAATGTAAACGTAACCATAACGCAAGTTTGTAAACAATATTTCCGTAAAGAAGTTCTCCGTATTAATTTGTTATTAAAAACCGCATATATCGCAATTATTATGAAGTTGCAAAACTTGAACTTTCTGTCACTTGTCCACCGTCACATTAAATCGCATAATTTTCAACTTTTCTCGCGGCAAACGAACATCTAGGATATTAGCGAAGTATAACATATGTTGCTGCTTACAATGAAAAATTTGAAAAAAAATTTTTATCTAATTATTTTAAATAAAACATTGTTAATTATGTTTGAATTTGAAATTTGTTTGTTTTATTAGTTTATTCTCTTTGATTCGATGAATATAATTTTGTCATTTAGTGATCCTTTGAGATGAAATAAACATAAACAAATCGCATATAACTAAACATAAACTAAGGACTTCATGTATAACCTGACAACAAAATGCAGTTTTGAAAAAAAATGCAACTTTTCAGGTACAGTTTATAAATATTGTCCTCTTTTATTGGTAATGTAAAATTTAATTTGTTTAGTTAAACCAAATGTTCAATTACATTGAGTCAGTTAACTGAATTTTAATTGAAATTGTGTAGAGAGTTGTTGAAGATGATGATATAGAGTTACATTTGTATGTTATTATCATTATACGGGTGTGTTATTGTAAGCTATAAGAATAGGCAGGTTTTATGTAGAATCTCTTGAAATGCAATAGCATCATGTGGCCGTCGGCAGTTAATTGAAGTTTCCTAGGAAAGAGAAAGAGAAATCTCATATTGCCAGATAACAAAAATGGAGGGGAAAGTGGCAGTAAAAAATTTAATAAATCTTAGCATTTTAATTAAAATAAAAGGCTATTTTCATTCTTTCCGGATGAGTGAAGTACGGCGAGTCGCATAATGAGAAACACTTGACAAAACTTCCCAACCACCTTATTTTGTTTTAATTAAACACTTCAATGTCGAATTTGGAAAACTCTAAGCCTAATTCGTTTAGATGAAAGGAATGACAACGCCAGACGGTGAAAGTAAATAAAAGATTATTCCAGTTTAGACAATAAATTGGAATATTGCACGTCAGCTTTTTTATTATTTTGTCTTTCTTTTAGAAATTGAAAGATTTAATTTTCTCGAACAATTTTCCGAGATGAAAAATAAATATGTTGCCGTCTAAAGTGTAGAATCCCACTGTTTTATAAACTAGCTAGTTTAAAGTATTACTCCTTTAATGCGTGAAATAATCA
>JAQIWH010004693.1:0-16316 GCA_034695005.1 Cryptops parisi
ATGAAGCAGGAGGAAACGGGAGTGCCCCGAGAAAACCTGCCCCCGCGGTGTCAGACCCTAAACTGAACCCACACGGTACGAGTGGGAGGCGAACTCACCAACTAGAGTACCGGAGGTGGATACCCTAACCACTAGGCCACTTTAAAAACAAAAGCAAAGTATCAAGCCAGCTTAAAGATTGTACTAAAAAATAGAAGTTTTTTCCTATTATTTGTTTTTATGAAGGAACATACAGTATATTGCTGATTAAATAAAATATTTTATCTTTCGGGTCTATAAATAAAAGTAGGAGTTCATAATATAGTTTCGACTAAAGCGAAGATAGTAAACGAAAGATTGTAAACGAAAACTATACGAAATTGGTTTTGTCCAATTTTAATTATTTAAAAAGCTTCAAGATAGGAAAAATAAATAAATTACAATAAAACGTTATCAATTTAGCCCGCAACTACTTTGAGTTGCAAATGACGTGCAGGTATGATAGGAAATACGTCGAGGGAGTTCTCTGGGGACAAGGATAGGTAATTCGACATCCAGCATCTTTTAACGAAATGTTTTATTGAAACACGGTCGCTTGACGGAATTTTTATTAACCCATCTAATTCCTACGAGATGATGGATTATTCGTTTCTCTTCGTCATTCATACGAACAAACCAACTCCGAATTAAAGTTTCATTCCAACTCACTAAAGTTGAAAGTAACGGAGAATATCGCCCAATTTTGTAAAAAAAAAAAAAACGACGACGACGACGACTACTTTTTTGTTTAATCGAAAATTTTTAAGAAAAAAACGAGGTAAAAAAATATTATTCGTCGTTTTATTATTTTTTCCCCCTTGCTCGACTGTATGGTTTTCATTTTTCTTTAGAATGCAAATGGTTGACAAAAGAGAAGAAAAAAAAGTGGGTAAAATATTAAAAAAAATTATTTAGAGAAAGAGAAAACTAAGCACGAGATCGATAATCCATTTCATCGTTATTTGCTCCAGGTCATGTCCAACTTCCTGAAGCTTTCGATGCAACAGTATTGAAATCTCAATATTTGGGCAATTTCTTTTTCCTCTACCACCTACACCTTATGAAAGAACCATGACACCCAATCGATACCCTTACTAGTGAGTGTGATCGGATTCAAATAGCCTCTCCGTATCCTGCTTTCGTTTTTCCTGCAACGTATTGAAGGCTAATTCGGTTAAGAACTGAGGACTTGGCAATAAATTTTACTCTCACAACCATCTGACTGTTGTTCCAGTCAAAATTTGAATCATTACAATTCCTACCATAGTTAAAATTCAACAGCAGATATACGAGTTCTGGTTTTAAAATGAAGCCTCCAAAGTTCCACTACAAAGTTCACTAGACATTATTGTATCTTTTGAATGCAAAACAGACAAGATTAGAATATTGCGTTCGTATTGTTTAAAAACCATCTACGTGCTCGCATAAATCAAAATAAACACTAAATACTTAAAACACCAATACTTTGCGCTATAAAAAATTAAAATGTATATGATTGTGCAGGTTATCTGTATAGATGTTTTTGAAAAAGCCGGAAAGTTTGTTAGTTTACTCATGAATAAAAAACGGTCCAATTATTTTTCACGAAATTTGGTACCCAATTTAGGTATTTCTGTGAAAGGTTAAGGTTATTGGTTAAAGGTTATTGACTATTTTTAAGTTAATTTTGTTAAAATTTAATTTATTTACAAACAACAGGGTTTAACATATACAATTTATAAACTTTTAGGTAAACTTTGAAATAAATCGTAAATAACATTAACGCAATGAATTACAAATTATAATTAACGTATATAACTAGTTGTTTTGATATGAGTTTGTGGAAATCTAATGTGTTTGGTGGTGTAAGTCGTCTTATTTGTAATTGGTAATTGTTTCCAAGTGTGGAAAGTGTTAAATGGATATCTTTTTATGTTATATTTTTGTAATGTTTCGTTTATATTGAATTTGTTACTATTTATTATTCTATTGTGAATGTTTTTATTATAATAATTTGCATGTTAAAATGTTACTATGTTAAATATTTATTGAAAAACCAACAAATACAAATTTTGCATACTCCTTCTTCTAAATTTATGAGTTTTTTATATTCTTTATACAGTATTAGTTTCACTTGTAATGAGTTTGTGAACTGAAAATTTATCGTATACTGACATGTACAGTCGTTTATGAGAATATACTATAGTCCAACGCACCAAAAAACGCATAAAACGAGAACCAGCATTAGTCATTCGCATAAATAAAAAAATCACAAGTCCAATGACAAAAAATCGCATGGATGAATAAATAAATTTAAAAAGTCAGAATTTAAAAATGAAATTAGTCAAAACTCGTATAAATCAAATATTGAATAACTCAACAATCAATTCGCATAAATCGAAAAGTGCAGTAGGCTTAATCAAAACTGAATTTTTTTTTTGCATTATGTATGTACAAACAGTATATCTGTATATAACAACAGGCTATATAAAAAGTATGCATTTTAATGTACATGTTTTAAGTTTAAGCTGGAGCAGTTAAGCATCAGGTCACTACGAATGAACTGATTTTTTTATAAAATTTTAAGAAATAAGATTTTATTGTTTGCACTAGCGTTATTATAGTTATGTTTACGTTTCATTAGTTTAATTAGTAGGTGATAAAATAAACAGACTTGAAAATTGTCATATCGCGATTCAGCGATCTCGCGATTACACTCGCAAACGTTGAGGGTTTACCAAACACTTGATTCAAAACAATTTTTTTTTCGCTAGTATATGAAAAACTCTAGTATTTGTACAGTTTATTAATAAACAACGATGTAAACTGTTTATGAAAAATGTGAAGTTTTTAATATCATGAAATAATTTAATTCAGTCATGTAAAAATGTGACACCGAGTTTCCTAATACACGCGTTTATCCTGCAGCTAGTGTCAATTCGTCAACTGACATTTACCGTATATTTTCTCAGCAACAGGTGGCCATGCGTGTAATGGGAGGAGACCCGATTGAATTTGAGTTTGAACGACTGACTAATCAATAATTTCAATGGCCTGTATAACACAGTTATAATAAAGTTGTATTTTTTTTAACACCCAATTTATTATTTTTTAGTTACATACACTCTATTAGAGTAACAATGTATTGAACACTTGGTGCGATTTTTATTTCAAAGCTTCAATTTGTTCTGTATTTTAGTTAGTAAATGAATCGTCAATGCTGTTTTAAAATACCAGGTGCCTGAAACGTCTCAATACCGGTTCATAACTTAAATATAGCATTTTTTACCCACTTTTTCTTTAGCGTCACAATGGGTAAAAGTTTGTGCGATGAGAAAAGTGAGTGTGTAAATAAAAATTAGGAGGCTGATTTGAATTTTATCAATATCACACGTAACAATGCACTCACTACATGTATACCATGGTAACAATCTCACTCTTCAAAAATGCGGAACATATGTTTTTAAATTATTGTATTTTGTTTTCAGATACTTTATAACGATGAGTTTTAAAAAGTAAAATTTTTTTCAAAAATTGTTAATTTTGCTCATGTAATGGGTCTTTTGGGACACTCTGGATTATTAAAAAATTTATCATCTCTGAATTACTGCAATTTATCAAATTTTTGTTTCTGCTGGTACGATGTTAATTGTATAAATATAAATATGTACAGGACAGGTATGTACAGGAATGTATTCTTAGGATTGGCCCACTTGGGCCGTTATGATAATAAATAAAATAAAAATAAAAATCAAGCAGTAACATGATGAAAGTGAAAAAATAGTAAAATGGTCAATTATAATGTTCATGGGGTATAAATCGCAAGTTCATAAAAATGTACAATACTACACTACAAACTCAATTTTCCAAATGTGATAGGACCAAGTCTATTTCGGATAAACGAAAAATCCGATAATCCAAAATTTAAATTAAAAAAGCCAACCAGATTGTAAAAATAAAAAAACGTGAACATTTAATGAACAATATGTATAGTATTAACTTAAAATCCTTTGTTTGATAAATTGTCCAAAGTTTAGCTATAACAACAATGATTTTTCCAATAACGTATCGATTTTTATATGGAAATGACACATTCACTTAATTCGGATAAACCGGAATTTCGGATAATCGCGATTCGGACAATTTAATTTTTAGTATATCTGAATAGTCTTTTCTATGTTAACTATAACAACAAACTGTAGTATGTACTTCTCTTACTGTATGATTGTAGTGTATTATTAAACATTTACGTGTATAGTTGTACAAAGTCATACAGTACTTTTAGTATAAATAAAGATCGTTTTTTAATGTCACAATATTCAACATAAAGCGGAAGAAAATTTAATATCGTGTGACAGATGTTTCAAAACTACACCTCGTCATCGCATAGAACTTGCATTGGTGCTTAATATACATTTACAATGAATTCTACACCATTCATCTTTAAAGTGACATACAAATTAAACGAATGACGTCTCAGCTAGGAAGGAGTCGTAATTTTCGAACAGCTGCTATCCTAATCATCGCGGTTGACAAAAGACCGTCAAAAGATGCAGTAACACGAAAAAGATGAAATACTATGAGTTAGAAGTAAGAAAAAACCCAGGATCGCTAGATGATGAAGTTTTTTGGAAAGTTCATGATATCTCCATCGTCGTTTATTATTACGTCGGTTGTCGTCTGGTGGAAATGAAAATTTCATCTACCTACCCCCTCCCCTCTCATTCATTCCTCGCGTTTTTCTGATTAATTCTACTTCTTCTTCTAATGAGAGAATGAAGCAACAACCGAGCAGCTGTGATTTCTGAATACATCAGTAACGAACGTTTTTTTTAATCAGCACCGTTTGGGAGCCCCGAACGAGGGGAAATCAACAATTCCAGCAAAGTTAGTTTTTATGGCTAATTAGTTAAAAGAGAACGCCGAACATAAGATCAATGAGAAATGAGAAAAAAAACATACTTCTAATTGAAGATTAAAGTAGAGATATTGTAACGTAACAAACACACCAACTAGCTAAACTTTTACTATGGTTTTATTTTACATAAACTTTTTTTCGCGTTGTACGTAACATTACGATTTGTTAATATGTTTTTAAACTTAAAAGTTACCTTGTATAATAAATACAAAAAAATACAATTGTTATATGAATTGAAGGGCCTCATGTATAAAAAGCTGTTAAATGATATTTTTACAAATTCGAGAAAAACGCGTTTAAAAATCTGGACTTGCCTTTCTGTCTATAGGCTATTTCAAACTTCATGCAGTAATATCTTTGCATAGTGTTGTTTCACTAAAAATTGTGTGTCAAAAAAGTAGAATTGAAGAGCTTAGTGCAGTAACCAGTCAACTCCAATTTTTAAAATTTTAGAGAACGTGTCTTCAAAAAGTTCAATCTTTCAGACCACACGTAATTAAGAAAGATAAAACGTATAATAATAAAAATAAGTAAACAATAAACAAAATTAATGAAAAAATTGGCTGAAATATTTTCACAATATGAACCGGCTGTTCTGAGAAAAATATAAAACCACCTGTGGCAAAAAAATTGCAGCTGGCCGGTTACTGTACCGAGCCGTTCAATTGCACCTAACACATTCAAAAATTAATTTAGAAAAGTTTTAAAAACAGTCCCTTTGCACCCTTTTACGCGTATTTACAGTTATATTTCAAATTTGAAATAAAAATTGTCAAATAGACGTACCTTTTAGTATTTTCATGAACAACCTGTAATAGTTTGAATCACATGACTGTACAAAATTTATTGTTTAATTTTAAGAGACACTGTTTATAAAATCGAATGCGAAAGAATGTAAGCATTTTTTGAAGTAATCCACACATTTCTATTTTAACGTTAATAAAAATAACTTCCAATTCGTGCAAACATTTTCAGGGACGCTGTATATTTTGAATGATATATATAAAATTAAAATAAGATTGATACAGGTATAAACAATAATAAAACTATATATAACTTGTAAAGTCATTGAGTGTAGCTGTTTTTATGTTTCGACGTGTCACTGTGCTAAGAACAAAATGTCTCAACTGAGAAAAAAAAAATTTCGAAATAAACAAGGATGCGGTGAAGCTTGTTGCGTCCAATAAAAATGTTACAAAAAAAGCTTCAACTAAATGGAAGAGGAAAAAAAAACAAAGAAAGGAGAAGAAAAAGATGAAGAAAATAGAAAAAGAGAGACCTTGTGTCGCGCGTTTGTGACAAAATCTATAAGTGTATCGACTGGAAAAGATGACAGCAACCGATTGCTGAGGTCGTCGAACGACAGCGAGATGATGCTGTCACCCCCTCTGACATTAGACCAAAAATTGGATGGAATTTGAAATAAAAAAAAGAAAAGATCGAAAATATCGTCTGCCAATAAGAAGAACGATCGTCAACGACTATTACTACGTACTTGTCGCAAGAAAATGAAAGCTGAAAAAAAAAATTCAATCCGAAAAAAGTTATGAAATCGCAATTGCTAGTGATTATATGACAAAAAGTTAAAATCAAATCCCTTATTAAAATATAAATCACAGCAAAATTTATAATACAAATGACTATGTAATAAAAAATGAGTGAAACTGAAATCAATAGAGTAATCCAGAAGATTACACCGAAAAAAAATTTAGCAAAATTCTCGCTTAAAAATGTTCTCAATTTAAAAGTTTTTAAATCCTTTACTATGGTGAATTTTTTAACACACTGTACATTGTCAAAGCTGTCAATATTTTTTTTTGAAATGTTATTACACAACTTAGGTTAAAAGTGTTTTCCCGTCTAAATGTTTCTTAGTCCTCAAGTAGCGAATATGTTTTTTGAATACCATGTATATCGTTGCAATTATCGTGATTATTACTATAGGTCTATATTAGCTTCACTTGCGATTTGAATCAATTGTAAGTTTGCGAATCAGTGATTCAGCTGAAAATTGAACTTATACTGGCATCTAAATACATTTATGATAACATACTGTATAGTCCAATTGACCAAAAATTGCATAAAATGAGAACCGCATAAATCGAAAACCGCATAATCAATGTAACAAAAATCGCATAAATTGAATCGAAAATTACAGAATTCGATAATGGAATTTCTCAAAATTCACCTAAATCAAATATCGCGTTACACAAAAATTACATTAAAACGAACACAAAAACTAAATTCGCATAAAGCGAAACTACCTATAAAGCATATTCTCAAAAAGCATTTTTAAAATATTTTTTTTCTTTGAAACGTTAGTACACAATTCTGAGACTAATTGATATCTGAGATACATAGTCAAATAGTTCTCCCTCTGATAGGAAGCTGATTTAGGGTGTTGGCAATTACAAAGTATAGTAAGGAATTGGTTACGCAACCCTGTTTGACGCCTTGGGTTGATTTTGTTATGCTATTGGGAGCCCCAATAATCTAAAAAATTTGTCACTAAAAATAAAGGTCGGTCAATAGGATTGCAATAATGTGTTGTGATTTTGTTGTCTCTACGTGCTTGGAGCATTGAATTTCGGTTTATCGTATCATAGGCCTTGCCGACGTCTGTTTGAATTTAAGTAATGAATGTTTTGTTGGGTAAATATTATTATTATTATTATTGTGTGAATATTTTAATGTATATGTGAACAAGGAATCATAGGTATGATTTTATATTTTTTGCACTGTAGGAATTTTTATGGCAATTTTGTGGTGCTGTATTGTTTAGTTTTAAGAAAAGCAGTTTGTCAATGACTTTAGACATAAAAGGCAGATTAGCGATGAGTCAGTATGCAGTAAAGGAGTTAGTTGGTGATTAGTGATGAATTTTCTTTTATATTTTAAACATAAAAGCTACACGAGTAATAATACATTCTACAATGTTGATTTGAACAATATTTGTTACATGCAAGTCAATAAAGAATGAATTTAATTTTATCAATTTTTTCCAATTTTTGTTTTATGGACTTAATCACGGTGGCAAATCAAGCGGCTTATGTTATGTTAATATTGTTAAAAACAAAGTCGTTCAATTATTCAGCGACAGTGGATTCAATTTAAACCATTTATTTTAGTCGCAAGAGTAGATTTGAAAATGGAGTGATAAGATACCAATAACAAAAGAAAAAGCATTTTCACGATTAATTTGGAATTGGAGTCGCATGATAGACTCAATTCTAAATTATGTTAAAATAGTCGATGCGAATGGAAAAGATAAGTCACATAAAAAAGTCTCTCTTGAATTGTCGAAGAAAAACGAGTTAAAA
Organism: Cryptops parisi; assembly: GCA_034695005.1. Taxonomy (NCBI): domain Eukaryota; kingdom Metazoa; phylum Arthropoda; class Chilopoda; order Scolopendromorpha; family Cryptopidae; genus Cryptops; species Cryptops parisi. The sequence goes on from JAQIWH010004693.1 coordinate 8,236, forward strand.
AACGAAGCCAGATTGCTAATGACAGGAGAAAAAATGAAGTGAATACCAGTGCAAAGAGCCATTAAGGTCGAAATTTTCCAATTGCAATAGGAATTTTTTTGCGATACCAATTGGATTATGACATCAAGTGAGAAGAAGAAAAAAATAAATCGTTAACTGTTTAAGCCACGTCGAGTGGAATCTAGTTCCAACTAATAAAGTCAGAACTTGATGTGCAATTTTGCTTTCTCAAACAGATAAAAAAAAAATTAAGTTAAATCTCCTATTGGTATTAACATTTAATATCGGTGAAGAAGTTCTAAACTCAAAATTATAAATAATTTCTTACAAATTGAACACAACGTTGTTAAGCTACAAATATGTTTATTAAAAGTTTTATATAAAAAAAAATAATTAGTTAATTTTTCTACGGTAACAGTACAATCACATTATGATAGAAAAATACTGAACGACAACAGTAGTGTCAATGAGGTTGGCATCACCAGTGCAGTAACTCATGTTTCAGTCACCCCTTAATCAGGGACTATAAAAAATTTTTTACGAATCGTGCATTAGAAGAATTAACACGTGTAACATTCCTTTGGCAGCACAAAATATTTGTGATAAAATGTTATTAAATAAGTTAGTGAAGAATATTACTTATCACTTAATCGCAACACATAATTTTAATCACCGATTTATCATTTAGTTAACACTTTAACTTTTCTGTATAACACAGTGAATAGCTCTAGTTTTGTTGTACTTTCTAGCCTAGCACGTTGCTACAGCTTTTGAAGACTTTTCAGCATAGCACCGCGCATAGCTACAGTTGACTGGTCAATATGCAGAGTAATTAAAATTTTACAACATAACATTTTAGATTTGTACTGTAGCTACACTGATACAGTGTATTTGTGAGCTGGGCTTACTATCATTGTTCTTGAGGTTAAAGCTACAAGAATATATATTTTTCAAAAATTGCAAATTACTGCTGCACAATCATTTTATAAATCGTCATTTAGGTGCCAACCTCTAAAGGTGTCACCCTGTGCTGCCCCTTTCCTCCCCGCTTCCCTTCTAACACCACTGAAACACAGTACACTGATACAGGTACAGTAGTAGCCAACAGTAAAAATAAGCTACAAAAGTCCGAGATTTATGTGAGATTTACGTTCTGTAAATCTCGCATATACAGTAGATCTAAATTTTTATATAACCAAAAAAACAAAGTACAGTAGACATTATCTGTAAGAGAAAAGCATTTGCGCCACACGTTGTGGCAAAATAAAGGCAGGTACAAATGCGTCATTTTCCTGTGCACCACGTCACAGACTCGCGTAGCAGCAAAATGTTTTCGCGTAGAGCGACCTGAAACTTTTTGTCGAGTACTAGCTAAATCGCACACATGGAGCTTGCATAAATTGTGAGTTATTAGTCATGTACATAAAAATACATACTCGAGAAACTGATACTTGTAAAAAAAAATAACGTTTTGACTCGAGATCCATCACACGATGATGAAGACCAAACATCAGGTCGTAACCCATCTAAAATTCAAACGATCCGAAAAGAAATTTCTATTTACAGACACTACATGGGTTACGAGGGAAAGGAAAAAAAAGACATGTTAGGAGAGAAAAACACATAACCTTAATGGAGCAGGAAGGAGTAAGATTGGGGGGTAGAAAACAACTAAGTAACCACTAAATCCCGGTCTCCAAGAAGGAGGCAAAGTTAACGGGGCCTGGGGCCCATTTTCGTAGCTGGCTTGAAATCACGTAATGAAAGTGGCACCGCTTCCAGTCACCTAGAATCAAGATGTTGCGATTACCTGGGACTACTAGGTTGAGCGCATTTCACTTTAGCCAGTTGGGGAAGCCATCAAATTTTCTCTCTTCGTTCTCTCAATGTCTGTGAGTGTGGGTGCAGCTGACAACTGCCACCATCCAATAGGAGTTCCGTTTATACACCCTCAATCCCAAAGCTATCTCAGTTATTCGTTTCGTTCTCCTCTTTTAACATGTGAAGTAACTCGTCACTTTTTTTTTCTTTGGTTTATATACCTATATTTTTTTTCATAAAATCTATATAGCCTACATATAAAATCTATTTTCTTATCGTAATCATGCCACAAAAACATAAACACTCGTTAGTGCATTAAAATATTACAACATAACAGGTGACAATAAAACCAACGCTTCTGTTTAAGGGGTTATAAACCAGGAACTTAAAAACAATATGGGGCTTACACGAGGAGGGTTCATATACTGTACAGAGTGGAGTGAAAGTCTCCAATACATAGGACATGTATAACTTACAGGTATTTATTGACCAAGTAACACCGATAGATGGGTAATCACACTAAACACATCCTTTGAAGTCACATGATTTGTGTTTTGTGCAGAAGTGCGAATATTGTACTTATCATAAGTTTTGTAAGTTATAATGTTCAATAAACATGTATGGAGACTTTTGCTTCACCCTGTAATTGGGAAATTTAAACTGTGATATCTTAGTTCTATCGGTCTACAGTAAAACAAATGCCCTTACCCATTTATATAAAATTTATATATGTTGTATGCAAATGCCATAGAAGTGTACAGTAAGATTGACAAGTAGCTCAGATATAGTTAGCCTTACAATGAAAATTCTAAGTTTGTAACATTCAAATCACAAACTCTTCTGAGAATACCGCAACGAATTAATCAAACTTACTGTACATTGTTTTATATCTGACAAGAATTATTTATTTTAATATCATATTTATTGCAAACTTTTGTAAACTTGTTTTCATAAGAGATATTATAAATTAGTATAAAAATTTCAATGTATTACAATGTTTTACAATGATCTCAGGGTTTCTAACGCACACGATTAATCGATTTTATTCTGTTAGCACACTGTGTTAAACTGTTAAAATACGATGAAATCACACACTGTTTTAACGTTTTTAAAAAAAATGAATACTGCACAAGAACCAGCCGCGTTTCATTTTTCATTATGCGACACTGAAAAATGCTGGTCCACTCTCTTCCGAGCTCATAATTTTTTTATCAAGTCGCAAAGAAAACTTTCCGATTAGAACCACTTTTCTCATCTGAAAAACTTTTTCTCCTTCATCGACTCAAACCTCAGAAAGGTAGTTGAGCAAAAAAATAGACCAACAACGCAAGACTTTTTTAAAAATAAAAAAAGACGCACACATCTACCATTTTGCTACACTCTACCTAATCCTATGAATATACATTAGAAAAGAACGGAAGACATTCACAAACCCACTTCCACATTACTAAAAGAAGGAAAAGAAAGAGGATGAAAGAAATAAAAAGAAAGATAATAGAAGGACGAAAGAAATTGCGCGAACAACTGCACCTGGCAGGAGAATAAGAAGAAGAAGAACAAGACACAAAAAAGTATCTATATATATATAAAGAGAAAGTGAAACTGAAAGTTCGTCACTGAAAGTCTCGAAGGGAAAGATTGTCGTCCCTTAGTGAAGATGGGAAGTGTCGGTTCAATCAGAAGAACTTCGGCCCAAGGGGAAAGCCTTGAAGAAGGAAAAAGTGACGACCCAAGGGTAAATGGAAGCGCTACAGTTAAGAACCGACGCATCCGAGGGCAAGGAAGCAATTCGTTCGCAACTGCATTACCAATGGTCGAAAAGTTCTACCCGACATTGCTTCCAAGTTGGCATTCCCATTTTCTCCAGGTCTCAGGTCAAAAATACCAACAATACAAATGTATCAAATTTATTTTTAAGGAAAGAACATGAAGAGACTTGGAGTTCTATAAATATTAGATACAAAAATTGTGACCCATGTAATTTGATGCTCGATAACTACAGTACCGGTATTTAAATCTTTGATGAAAAATGATACACGTGGTTGTAAGCTATTACATAACATAAACGATGACTCAAAAGCTTAAACTTAAAAATACCGAAAATCCTTAATATGTACGTGGGATTGTTCTAGGCAATTTTGCTAGTAGACAATAAAAATCGTCCTACAGTAGATGCTCGTTATATGAAAACTAAATTTGCTATTAGAGTTTGTACAATGGAGTGCAACTGGGCAAATTATATACTGCAGTTATGTCAGTTTATTTTTATGAATACAAACGATTTGTGATATACAAGTATGTGAGTTTCTTATGTAAACCTACATGTTAGTTAATATGTCATAAGTGAAATCCTCCCAAATTTTTATCATATGCGAAAAAATGTCGTTATTATGCAATTTTGTGCAATGATATCCACCTGGCTGAATCGTGTATTACAGTTTTACCACTTTACAATTTTGACATGAAAACTTTTCAACACGGGTGATGCTTAAGATACCGATGAAACTAAAATGGCAACGCTGTTACTCAATGTTTCTTTCATCTGCGATTATACTACATAATTACTCTTAGTAGCAAGAAACTTTCGCATAACTTGCACCTCAAAACCATTTTTTCAGAAAAGATAAGATTAGTAATGTAGTCCAAATACTTGCATTAGACTTTGCGTTAAACTAAAGCACCCAAAAGACAATTAGAAAAGAATATCATTCTCAAATGTGTATATTGAAACTGTAATTTCCTAAATCCCTTTAACTTTATGATTAACATTTTTAAAATAATACAATAATTCTTTATTTGAATTTCTATGTAATTAAAATACTGGCTTAAATTTTATATCCAACTAGTAATTATGAAAATGTCACTTATTTTCTTTTGTACACTTTTTTAAGGAACCCTATGATTTCTGGCACACCCTGTAGAGATACTGATTTATCATCCATCATGACTTGATTAGTGTTATTAGACAAACGCGTTACTGGACCAACATGTTATTACATAAACGTGTTATTAGACTAACGTGTCATTAGACAAGCACGTTCTTAAACTGAAAAAAAAAACACCTCTTCGACATTTACAATGTTGTGTTGTAATTAGCTTCATTTTAAAGTTAAATCTGATAATACTATGCACATAGTTTGTCAAATTGTCAAAATAAAGGCAACCACATAATGTGCTAAAATGATGATATGGTATGCCCCAACAAATCAGAAAGGCTATCTTTTTTCACCATCTCTGTATCTATATCTACTGTATATCTATAATCGTCATATTTTATTTATTTATTTATTTGTTAGTTGTTCGCTATGAACTTCTATAACTTTCTCTCAATTGATTGAAATTGGTAGGTAGGTACATTTCAACGAAAGGCTCCGTCTGGCCGTAGGCTGTATGATTTTACCCTCAGGCTTAATTTCAGAAAATACGCTGAAATGTGTATGCCGACAAATTTTTTTGTCATAACGCATTCGATGGTTTGATCATCGTTATCATAGTCAATTTACTCCAATATTTTTTTATTTTCTAGTTTTTCTTGTTTTGGGTTTATTTTATTTATTGATTGTAGAAAATATGAATCTTAATGAAACGTATAAAAAAATATAAAAATCATAAAAAAATGCAACAAATCATTACTCCAATGTAGTTTTTACATTTTCTTTATACATTTGAAACATTATAAAAAAATTAAACGAACTTGTAAATGTATTGATCCCATAAGCATACATCGCGAATTTGCAACGCTTAAGGAAAAGTTTTGGCAGCAATTCTGCCGCCAAGAGAAAAAAAAAGAGAATGAAAATGGGAAATGAATTTGAAAGAAAAGGGAAAGAAATCGATAGTAATTTTCCAAGTCTTATCTTCATTTCTTATGGCCAATCCATATTTTCCGACGAAAAAAAAAATTCAAAAATCTTTCAGTACATTACAGGTGTTATAAAATGTCATTTCTAAATAAAAAAAAAACATAAAAGAAAACAAATAAATATAATAATAATAAAAAAAAAATATAATACTTTCGTTGGAAGAAACGCGACATGCAAAGTTTTCCAACCAGATTATGAGATTACCAACGGGATGACGAAAACGTCTATATGGATTAAGAAAAAGGACTTGAAATAGAAAGTTAAGACGAAAAAAAAAATAATAATAGAAAGAAAGAAAGAGAGAGAAAAAAAGCAAAGAGAACTGTAAAGTGCTTCGTCTCTAGAGTGAGGTTTAATCTCTAAGTGGAAATCTTGAAGAATGCTTGGATGGGAAAGAAACACGTTCGAAAGATGAAAGTAGTGCCGAAAGCATCATGGCAGCTGTTTCTGCTCGGCAGAGACGATTTTCATTGGACACTGTACCGACATTTTGGGGAATTATGGGGTTTCCTGGACTGCACACAAGCGTGAGGCTTCTAGATGAAGCGTTTTTATTGCCTTCCATTTGGCAGAAAAATAAAGAAATAAAAAAAAGAAGGGGAAAAAATGGCCCCAACTAGGCTTCATTTAGAAATGGTAGTTGCTCACGGCAAGCGGAAAATATGGATTAGAGCTCTCGATTGTGAAGAGCCAACGATGAATGAAATGGAAAAGAATATAAGCATCTGGTAACTCGCATGTGTTTTTTATTTTTATTTTGTAATAAACACATTGATGTAAATTGAAAAGAAAAAAACTTCCCAAAAAAAATTAATAATCAACTCTAAAAGTGTTGTCTATTAAAAACATGTTTTCACATTTTTTTTTGTGAAATATGAAAAAAAAAAATATGAACAAATTTTGAAAATAATAACTATAAACGCAAAATTGTTGTTTCAAGTTATTTTACTCTCATTAATATTTTGTTAACTGGAAAAAGATAATGCCTCGAACGAGCAAAACATTTTACTGAATCAGTGTAAAGTTAGTGTTAACAATTTGTGTTCTTTTGCGAACTTAAGTAACTTAAGCTGAGTCACTGGAACGTTTATGTCTAATTATAAATTTGATTTTAAGCGTATTTCATTGTAGGGTGGTACCATAAATTAATGTGAACCAAGTAATTTAATAAACAAATGTTTTTGTTACAATTTTTCGTAGTTAAGTGTTTGGGTTAATCCGTTTTACAATCGCAACAATGAGCGTGTACTCAGTTTACCTACTTGTAATGTATGTTTATTGACAACAATATAAAACGAAACTGCACTTCACAGCATCAACAACACACTACTTAAACACAACGACTTTTCACGTATCATCAATAGCTCGAAACTGACACGACATTGATCCTTCAAAATTTGATATATTGTAACGCGTGACCAATCTTTGTACAGAATTTCAAGTTTCTACGGAACGTGGTTAAAAACGACATTTGCAGATTTTACACAGTTTAACCATTTTGAAGACTGTTTAAGACGTCAAGTTAAATAATAATAAAAAAATAATAATAAATAAATAAAAGGTTGTCATAAAAACACGTAAAAGTGAAGTTAAAGAAAAAGTGGGTAACAATAAATCTGTTGTATAAGCGCCTATGGTACCAAGCGCATTGATCAAAAATGTGGAAAATCACAAGGACTAAGAAGCTGAAATTTGAACCATGTTGAAGATGCCAGATGCAGTTAAATAAAGGTTGTAAAAAAACGAGTAAAAATACCTTCAAATGGTAATTCAATTACAATCCAGAACACTGACCAATTAATCTAAGTCAATAAAAGTAATAATTGTTCACAAAGCATTACTTAAGACCACGAAATTCAGAATCTTATACAATATGAACAAATAGTACAGTACGAAATTTTTTTTTTAGGCATGGTATTGTTTTTGTTTTTTCAAATGCTCTTGTTTACGAGAATAATAAAAAAAGTTCAGCACAGAAGACACAACCAATTATTCAAATGGTCTGAAATTACTTTTTCTAACCAGTTTTATCTAACAAATTGTTAGAAAAAATATCGGACTTTTAAAAACTGAGGTTCGGACATCAGTATGAAATGATTATTTTTTTCTGCATGGTATAACTAAGTAAATTAAGCAATAATATACTCCGTAACTATCTGAGATACACGAGTATTTTTATACTCTTTATATTAGCTTCACTTGTGAGAGTGAGTGAGTGAGTTTCTGCGTATAAAAACAAAATTACTCGATAGATTTTGATAAATGAGGTGTCTGTGGATTTGTCTTAGAGTTCCGACTAAAATTAGTAAATGGCATAAATGAAAAACAAATATGGCGGACGCTACATGCCATATATGCATAATTTTTTATACCCTCCTAAGGTCTAAATGAATTTTG